>JAQQSZ010010770.1:0-12422 GCA_028646595.1 Phalanger gymnotis
TTATTCTAGGATTTATAGGAAGAAGAGCGGGCACAAAATTAAATGCAGCCCTCTTAATAATAGCCACATCCATCATGTCACTCATGAGACAAAAGAATTTTACATGTCCACATCTCATTCTTTTCAATCAATTATAGGTCTTTCCCCCAGAAGTAGCCATATAGTCTGTCTTTCGTCTAAGGGTCTGTCTAGGTAATAGAGAGCTTTCGCCATAACTACTGCACCCAGTGGTGCTGCAGGGGGAAACCTGGCAGTGGAGAAGATAAATTGAGTTTGAGGAGAAGGCATTTTTACATTATTGAAGGGAGTTAATTTTGCTTTCCATCTCTAGGGCTTACTCGGGGTTCCACCTTATTCTGGAGAAGACTAAAGTGAGGTTTCTTCAGTCTTCCTGAAAGGGAAGTTAGAAGTGAGTCCTTTTCAAAAACATGTGAACAAATGGCCTTCACCAACCTGTCCTTTCCTTTCTCCAATACCTAAGCTCCCGAGTGGAGGTCAGATGTCTGAAAGGAACCAAGGCAGCACTATTTCTGTAAAAAGGAAAAAACCCTAAATGGAGAATGTACCTTATCTGTCAATGCCCCCAGCAGCCTTCACAGTGGTTCTGTTCTTGTGATTAACCTACAATACTCCCTCTCAACCTTCAATCATTCTCACCTTTCCAGGAGTTTGTAAGCCAGACAATTGTTAAGAAGGGTGAGTTCCAAATATGACTGCAAGATTTCACACTTGAAAGTCAAGCAGCGAGGATTTATCTGTGTTCTGCCAACAACACCTTGTCTAAATTGGATGTTAGTCCCTGGGCAGTGCACACATGCACACAGCACCTACCATCACGTGGGCGGGCAAGTATTTACTTTAAAATATGCGAAGAGCAGGCACTAGAGGGATGATGTTTTAAAGAGCACAGTGACACACTGCTTGGAAGGAGAGGCTAGCCACTAGACAGACAATACATTCATTCACTCAAGCTTCCCGCAGCCCTGGAGCAAAACAAAGACTCAACTTACATTTCATGCCAATGTTTGGGCCATTACATGCTCTTTATGGGCAATGAGGTCCCAAGGTTATCTATGGGAGGAAAGTCAAAACTTTCCCAAAGAAGATGATGAGGTGATAGACAGGGAGAGAGAGCATCTCAGAGATCATCTAAGACAGCTCCCTCATGTACAGGAGAGGAAATGGGGGCCAGGGCCTTTAGTAACCCATCCAAAGTTATATAGGCAGTGGATGTCAGAGTCCAGATTTGAATCTAGAGTCTGAGTCCAAATTCAGTGTTGTTCCTATGGCACCAGGCTGCATTTCCCCCCTAAAATACGGTATGTTGATGCTAGAAGATAGTTGAATCTAATCTTTCCATTGTTTAGATGAAAAGACTGAGGCCCAGTGAGGTGAAATGAATTAACAGGTCTGCTCACTTGCATTCTGGGGTTCTTTCTGTTCTGGTGTTCTAGAGCACCTTCAGTACCTAGCTGAATAAGGTCCCAGATCTCAGGAAGGAAGCCCAGACATCAGCCAGTTAATCCCTGACTTGCACAGATGAGGACTCTAAAGCCCAGAGCTTGCTCGGATCATCAGTGGCAGAGTTGGATCTAAACCCATCTCTTCTGCCTCCAGATCCTATGTTCTTCCCTTCCCTCAGGTAGGTGAGACTCTATGGGCTATGCTGCGAGCAACTACAGATCTTGAACAAAGGAGCAAGGAGGAAGGAGCTTGGTGTTCTATGTACCTGGAGAACTAATTGGATAAATAGAGTCTGGGGTCATGGAGGTCAATTAGGAGACTCTTCTGGGATTATCAAGGTAAGTTGGTAAGGAGCTGGAGAGCAACAGTTTGGGAAAATGGACCGCGAGATCAGTTAGCATGCATTTATTAAGTACCTCCTATGTGCCAGGCTCTATGCTGAGAGTTAGGGACAGGAGGACAATAATGAAAGGGTCACTAGCTTCCAGAAGCTTCTGTTCTATGGAAGAGACAACACAGTCACATGTAAATATGAATGAATGTGCGTGTGTATGCACACACATATGTTAACGTATGATACATGCTATGATATATGTTAGGATGTGCTATCACATAACGGCTAGGCATGGATCCCGTGACTTCATTGTTCTAGGGCGCTTCCGAAAAGGGAACTTTCTCGCCCAATGTGGCTTAGCACCTGCCCTATGATTTGCAGCCTTAGATTGCTGCCAGGGGCACAGAGAAGTTAAGGAACTTGCCCAGGGTCACACAGCCAGTGTGCATCAGAGGTTGGGCTTGAACCCAGGTTTTCCTGACTCTTATATACCAAGTATGCATAAAATAAATTCAGAGTTGTTTTCTGGAGGATGGGAGTGGGGGGAGACTAGCAACTGGACAAGATTAGAAAAGGCCTCATTTAGGGGGTGGCAGCTGAGTTGAGCTTTGAAGGAAATGACAGACGCTAAGGATGGAGTTGAGGAGAGAGAGTATTCTAGGCACAGCCAACAATTTGTGACAAGACACAAAGCAGGTAGATGGAACCTCGACTGACGGCCGCCAGTTTGGCCGGATCATCGAGTGCGCAAGATATATTTAGGGAGATGTAGCTTCACAGATAGGTCTAGGTGTGAAGAGTTCTGAATGCCAGACACAGAGAAGCAAGTCTAGAGGCCTCCAAAAAAGAAGCGCACAGAGTTTGGGGGAAGAGTTGGCCCTATCAGCTTAAATGCTAGTGATTCCCCGTTTGGGGGCAATGCCCTGCTAATGGCCCCGAGATGAGGATTTTTGCCATTTTAACGGCATAGAATCTGACCGAAGTCAAAGCTCATCCTTCCTAGAGGAAGCAGAAATTTAACCCTGCCTCACAGGTATGCTCAGCTCTCTTTCCATTTACCTAGGCTTGGTATTTGGCTACAAATTATACCCATGTTAACTTTAAACATGTTCTTACAATTGTTTCCAAATGGATCGTCCTGAACAACTCAGTGTTTTAGGCTTAGAATGTAGCAGAGCTGTTAGAGTCGAGGTCAATGCCCACTTTAAGAACCCTCCCTTTAGTGTGGGCCTCTTTGGTGTCTAAACAGGAGGATATCCCCCTTGTCTCTATCTTCCCCACCCCCCAATTCAATCATTTTGGGATCAAGCGGCTGTTCTTCTAAATCAGACTGTTTAAGACGATTTCAAAGATCATAGTAACTCAGGAAGCGCGCATCAGTTTTCACGGCATCGCTCCAGTTGAAAGTTTCCTACAGGTGTCTAGGTGTTGCAGCGGATGGAGCTCGGTAAGACCTGAGTTCAGATTTGGACTCAAATGCTCACTAACTGTGTGACCCTGGGCAAGTCACTTAACTCCCATTTGCCTCAGTTTCCTCATCTGTAAAATGGGTATAATAATAGCACCTACCTCCCAATGTTGCTGCAAGGATCAAAGAAGGTAACAATTGTAAAGAGCTTGGCACGTGCCTGGCATGTAGTAAGCACTATATAAATGTTAGCTATTATTAGAGGAATTCTTTTTTTTTTTTTTAACTGCTGCTCGTCGTGGCGTCTCGGCCTTTAGACCAGAGTTTTCCAACTCTCACATAGTCACAATGCCTTCTTGTTGGGTTTTGTAACAATTCTGCATCTCCAAATTGCTATATACACTATAAACGAAAAGTTGGTTACCGTCATGGTTGATTAATCCAATCTCCTGCATAATAGATAGTGAGCACATATAGATCTCAAACTCTGCAGGACGAAATTGACTCTCTGATGATTCAGAGGCACTTTTAGATCTTGCTGCCCCAAACCTTGATTGTTATTATAAGAAAGAGTGCTGAGTTCAAATCCTAACCTTGTCCCTTACCACCTAAGGATCGAGTCACTTGAGGGCTGGAGCCGCTGATCTCTGAGACCTCACCCAGTTCTACGGCTTGGATTCTTTGAGAAGAGCACTAGTTAATGGAGAGCTCCCCAAAGAAAGGGCCAAGGAACGGGTTTTTACCAGGAGATGATAAATGCGGTCCACGTATCCTTATGGCTTGATGAAATGATAGTGGGAAAACTGCGGACCACTTTTGGAGGCGATAAATTCCAAGTCCTCGGAAGCCTCCAAGCCAAAGTTCGGCAGCCACTTGTTGGGTTTGTTGTTGAGAAGGGATTTATGTCCAGGTACAGTTGGGATGAGATAGCCTCCACCACCCCTTTTCCATCTTGTCTGAAATCTGAAGGCCTGAGAAAATTAACAAAATAAACAATTTTTTTGATTTATTTTGGGGTGATTGGGAAATCTTCACTCCCTGATTACCATGAATAATATGTTGAGGGAATGGGCGCCTGTGACTTTTCTCCACAGTAGTGAGCCATGCCACCCCCCCAAAAAAATAACAACAGAACCACACACACACACACACACACACACACACGTGTCATATGCAAAACAAAGAGATTCTTTACTGAGAACCACGAGATACTATATGCAGATAGCGCAGAAATCTGTTGCCATGGGAGCCAATGGGAGCCAGCAGGTAGACCTAACGGAGCAGCGTCCAGTTCCTTTTGCTGGTGTTGGCACCCTAGTCCATCGTCTTCTTTAAATAAAGTTACCTTTGATTTTTGGTTCCTGAATAAACATGAAACTGGATTTTTCGTGCAAAATCCCGATTTCAAGGTTATTGATGCCCGGCTAAATTAATACAGTCTGTGTGATAGCATTCCAAATCCCCCGCAAAGCCCAGGATCCTCCCGTCTCCGGCAAACTTGACATTTGTTTTTCATCACGAACGGAAAGGTCACCGGCTACAGATGAATCAGGATACCTGCTCGAGTTTACATTTACATGCATTTTATTTTATTCCCCCATGCACTTTTTATGAGATCCATCATTGGAATAAAACTGTAGCAGTCCCTTATTATCCAGGTCTAATCAACTAGGAGAGTTGTCATGTGGCTTTCTTTCCATGAGAAGGCAGAACACATTTTTAATCAAAATATGAAATGCACATTGGCTTGGGAAGCCTAAAAACAAACCCAGCAAGTCTGACGTCCTTGCTGTCTCTAACTTTCGACTGTCATTTCAAGGAGGTAGTGCAGAATTACGTCCTAATAGGTATTCCTTGCCTAACAGAACAGACAGTTTCATTTCCAAAATCCACAGGCGTGATTAGCCGATGTGTAATTCAGAGTTTATAGCAAACGCGCATCCCCTTTTCATCACGTAGGGGACTTTCGGTACTGCTCAGGATAGGCATGTGACCTGTTCTGGGGCAGATTGCCCCCCTCCATGCCTTCTCCATATCTGATATCATTTTATATTTTTTCCAAAATACCTGTGGAGCTGACAGAGCATGATGCATTCATTTTCCTTGATTTTGTAGTGAGGGAAAAGGCTAGCATGAATAATTCAAAAATAATGCTGAGACTGTTAAGATTTAGTACTGGAGAGGTCATCACAGTTGGGAGAAATGAGCTAGGAGACTATTACTATTCCATGATCTTTGAATCTCAAGGTGACATCATTATGATTTCTCTCTATCTATAATGTGGGGCTGCAACCGACTGATTGCCGTGTTTCTCATGTAGGGGAGAAAGATCACTGACATTCAGACCCCAGCATGTGAACGCCAAGCGCTGTGGCCAATAAAGCTGTCATTAACAGTCACCACAATTTTAGCTGCGTTCGCTTCCAGGTCAAGCTGTTTTAAAATGATAAGTGACATTGAAAGGTTGAATAGAGAGAAGTCATCCTAAAGGGACCAATTTCCCTCCACAAACAACGCAAACTCTTCCATTAACGTGAAATTAATTTAATTCGTTTCTTCCCCAATCGCAAAAAGTCTTCTTGGGCTAATACAGACACTGAAGATACTTACCCAAGATGCACCCCAGAAAAAAACCCAAACCTCTTTCCCACATGATGGACGGTAGCTGCAAGCTCTCTCCAGCAGGCAGAAAACATTCCCATGCAGTCGTATTTAATTTATTCTCATTTTCAACAAGGAGAGGAAAGTGAGCACCAAAAAATCAAATGCAGGCTGGAGGAATGTGGGGAACGTTTCCTTAACCATTTGTTACCTCCAAGTAATCAGCGATCAGTCTTAACTTTCATGGGAACAGGATTAAAGAGCACCTCAACATTCAAAAATATTCTAATGGAACAGAGCTATTACCACTGTGAAATCCTTTTTTTTCCCTTCGAAACCCCAAAGGGTCCCCACATGTTTAAAACATTCTTTTACCTCCCAGAATTGTTACAAGCTCTCTGACAGGCTTACTTTGTAATTAAAATTTTCATGTTTGTGTCAGAGCTGGGAAATGGAGCACTTCATTGAAAAGTGCAATCACTGGTGCCTTCTGTGATTTTTGTAAGGGGATTAAAAATAGGGTACCTGCGGCTCAGGCACTCAGAGCCTTGGGCGGCTGAAAGCAAATGCAGACAGCGTCTGAGCTGCTGTGGTCTGTCCTGGTCCTCAGCACCTATCTCCACCAGCTGCCTGTGTCCTTTTTCACCCCCTCAGTAGTAGGTGGACGCTAGCTCTCTGTCACATGGGTCACATAGCCTGCTGTCAAAATGGGACTGTAGGGGAGGGGGGAGGGGACCCAGTGCAGGCTGTCCCCCATCTGTGCCTATGCCTAACGCCTCTGCTTAGGTCTGGGCTAGAGGTTGAAATGGCCTCTGCCGGGGCCACCAAAGAGCACAGCATCTGGCTGCTTTAGACCCCTGAATTCCACTATCAATCATTCTTGTCTGGTATTAGGAAGGAAGAGGGGGAAGAAGGAAGAAAGGAAGGGAAAAAGGAAGGAGGGAGGGAAAGAGAGAAGGAGGGAAAGAAGGAAGAAAAGGAGCAAGGGAGAAAAGAGGGAAAGAGAGAAGGAGGGAGAAAAGGAAGGAGAGAAGGAAGGAAGGAGGGAGGGAAGGAAGGAAAGTAGGAAGGAGAAAATGAAGGGGTGGAAGTCAGGAAGGATAGAAGGAAGGAAAAAAAGGAGGGAAAGGAGGAAGGAAGGAGAGAAGAAAGGAAGAAAAAAGGAAAGAAAGAAGGAAGAAGAGAAGATAGAAAAAAAGGAGGAAGACAGAAAGTAAGAAGGAAGGAGGAGAAAGAAAAATGAAGAAAACTAATGGAAAGAAGAAGCAAGGAACAAAAAAAGGTAAGCAGGAGGAAAAGAATAATGGACAGAAAACAAAAGGAATAAAAGGAAAAATAAAGATGAAAAGTAATGAAGAAAAATTAAAGAAATAAAAAAGTAAAAAATAAGAAGGAAAGACAAAAAAGAGAAAAGAAAGGATAGAAAGAATAGGAATGATAAAAGTGAAAGAAAGCTGAAAGGAAAGGCAAGGAAAAACAAAGAATGAAGGGAATTTTGAAATGAAGAAAAGGGAAGAGGGGAGAAAGGAAGGAAAAAGGGAGGGAGGGAGGACACATAGAGTGGGTGTGATATGTATGAGTGTATATGTGATGTGCATGATCATGTGTGAGTGCATGATATGTGACATGTATGTGATCTTAAAAACAAGTTGTCAGGTCCTGTTTGTAGCCCAATGAACATTAAGGTACTTCAGGATTTCAAGCTTCAGGGGCTTCCCTTGGGGTTGTTCCTGCCTCCATCCCAACTCCTTTAAAATTCAGTACCTTGACTTCCAGAATTTCTCTAGACAAAAACAGCTCCACCTCACAGTCCAATGGTGCCAGGCCTTTTTGTTTGCCTTGTCTTTGGACAGTAGGAACCCCAGCCAGCAGCAGACCTGGGTTGGAAGTCCTCCCAGCTTGGCTGCCTCTGAGAGCACAGGGTCACCTCTACACTCCAAGGAGGCAGACATTCACCTCCACTGGCATTGAGGTGTTTTCTTCAAATACAGAAGAAAACCTGTTGGCCTGGGTGAAAACCATGTCAGAAGGCTGCGGATTTAGCTCAGAGAAATCCAAAATTAATTGTTGTAAAGTTAACCTTTAAAGACAGATTTGTTCCCTTGCCACACCCTCTGTCAAACATACGATAGATGTGATGTAGACTTAAATTATAAAACAAAGGAAGATGTGTGTATGTGAATAGGTGTGATGTGAGTGTGTAAGTGATGTGTGTGAGCCTGTGATGCGTGTAACCATGTAATGTGTGTATGTGATGTAGATGAGTGTGTATATGGTGTGTGAGTGTGTCTGAGCATGTGATTTGTGGGTGTGACATGTATGAGGGTATATGTGATGTGCACAGCTACACTATATGTGAAATACGTGTGATCATGTGTGTGAATGTGAGCATGCATGTGCATTGTGGTATGTGTGAATGTTTAGCCTATATGTGTATGAGCATGTGATGTGTCTGTGTGATGTATGTGAGTTCATGATGTATATGTGAGTGTGTGTATGAGTGTGATCTGTGTGTCAGTGTGATTGTGTGGTGTGTATGAGATGTGTATGATATGTGTATGTGTGTGATATACATGTGTGATGTGTGTGTGCACAAATACTTGTGTCCTACAGAGAGTCTCTCTAGGTTAAGATCAAATCCACCACCCCCACCAGTCTGGCCCCCATATTGAAGTCTTAGCCACATGAAGCCCCGCGACTTGCCTCAGGGCCAGGGACCCCAGGAAAGACTACGTAGGGCCAGGCATCTCGGGCTCCTTTCACACAAGCTTCGCCTTGTACCAAGAGCCAGGCAGACGCCAAGCTCACAGAGCAGCTCACACTGCATGTACCACATCTGCAATGCCACCCAGAGGCCGAGTTTGCTCCCCACATCCTTCTCAGGTGTGGAGCTCTCATCCCTCTCTTCTGGGCTCTGCCTGGTCTGGTCTGAGTGGATTAGCCCCTAAATATTGGGTCCCATTGCCCAGCGCCACTAAGAGCCCTGAGCCCATTATGCAAATGGAGGCTCCCACCTAACATAATTATGGCAAACCCCTCACCAATATGGAGCCAGGCCTGAGCCCAGCAAGGCGATCATCAGCCCCTGCCAGGCAGAGAGAGCCTCTGCTGGGCTCCCCCCAGTGCTGGTGGGGCCGCCTTTGAAGTCAGGGAGAACCCAGACTCTGCAGGGGCACTGAGGAAGAAGCAAAAACAAACAGGGGCTGTTTCCTTCCCCAGCAGGAGCTCTGTTCAAAGAGAATAGTTTGGCGGACATTTCGTGAATAATAGATGGTGGCCGGAGTTTGGGTTATCCACCCGGGCCGGGCACATGGGGACCACAGGTTCCTCACTGCTCCTAGGCAGCATCACCTTCGGCAGCTCTGTGAGCCTGGGCTCCAGGCCTCCCCGGCTGCAGCCGGGAAGATAAAAAAAGAGCTGTCTGCTTTTCATTGTTGTTGGTGCAGCCACCTCCAAGTAAGCAGGAGGGATTACAATCAAGGCAAAAACAAATGGGTGAAATCACAAGGCACCCCTCTAAACTCCCTGGTAGGCATGAGGCTGCTAAGCGCCGGCTTCTTCAGACGGGGTGTGTGGCTGATCCTGTCCTCTTCAAGGGCATCCCTTCAGAACACAAACCCTGGCTTGTCTGACCAAGCCACAAAGTTTCTGGGATGGCCCCTGCTGGGGGCTCCTGGTAGCAATGGACTTCACTGCCTGCTGCTCTGGGACAGACCAGCCCCAACATGGCTGGGCTCGTCACCAGCTTGGTCCAGGAAGAGTTTGCGATCTGGGTGGGTGGCAGACTGTTCCTCCAAGACAAAATTGCAGATCCCAGAATTGTTGAGGTATTAGTGAGCAGAAAACTGGTCTGGTCTGTTCCTAGAAGTCAAAAAGGGCACAGGGACCATGCTCTCCGGAGACAAGGGCACTGACAGCATCCAACAGGTTTCCTCTCCAGAGATCCCTGCTTTCACTGGCTGCATCCCCATTTGGCCCATCATCTCAGCTAATGTGCTGGCCATGGAGCAGTCCGACCTAGCACTGCATATAAATAGCAAAGCCATAAGTGACATTATTTTGCAGATAAGAAGCAATCACATCATTAAACAAAGGTGTTTAGTGTATTGGGCCCCTAACTTTGATTTATTGCAAGGCATTTGTCTGTCACCAGCACAGGGGAAGCTATAATGCAGCTCAAGTGTTTCAAGAGAAAATTAAGTTGAACATTGCTGCTAGCATTTTGGTTTTCACAGATGCCAAATGGGTGGGCCTTCCCTCTGCTGCCTGCAGGCCGGGCCTCAGACCTAGAGGCTAAAAACTGCCTGAAGGGGCCAAAGAACTCAGCCCCAGGGGCTCAGGAGCCAGGCTGGCCCAGGCCTGGAGGCGATGACAGCAAGCCTCATGATGAGCTGCACTTAGAGGAAGGGCTTCTCCAGAGCCAACAGGAAGATATTTTCAGTTGGAGAGGTTTGCTTCTTTCCGCCGTCCACCCTCCCCCTATTACTTAAGATTCCGTCCATTGGACAAGTCGGGAGTGTATAACTCAGTGCAGCCCCTTGGCTCCCACTTTGTGTTTGGATCTCTGATCGCACACCCTACACAGGCAGGGCTCCCAGGCTCCCACTCTGGGGTCTTTTGGTCTCACTGACATTCATTCTGAAGTGTCAACTCACCAAGCATAGTTAGAAAAAGTATCTTCTTTAAAATTAAAAAATAGAGGCTGAGATCCAAACACAACTCGGATTGCCCACTACCCAAAGGAATTCTGAGTAACGCTTGTGGCTGCGATGTCTTTGGGAATTTTGGTCCTCGATTAAATGAAGGCATTTCCAATATATTTAATGAGACAACTTTGTAGACTGTACTGAGTTATCTGGGGGGAAGGGGCAACTGAAGGACTAGGAAGAAGTAGAATGTTGTTGAGGTCTTCCTGGATCATTCCAGAGATTACGCACAAAATAAGAGGTGAGGAGACAACCAAATGATACCTGAACCTGTTTGCCTTGCAACTGTTAGAGTTTAAAATGAGACCAAAGAGCTTTTTGCATGGAAGGATCTGGGGTGCCTGGGGCTTCAGTTTTCCTGAAGATGTTTAAAGAAGGCAGAAAGAAAGCAGTGTTATGCTGCATGGGGGGGAGGGCAAGCAAGAGAGAACTCCCATGGACCTCGGACAGACTGCTGTCACTTGTGATGTCAGGAGAGACTGGACTCAGATGGTCCCTTCAGACTCGAAGGGTTTATGATTCCATGAACATCCCTAGAAAAGTGAAGGGAGAGCGAGGAATAATTTACCTGTCAGACCTATGGAAAACAGGAGAATTTATGACCAAAAAAGAGATAGAAAACATTATGAAATAATTTTGATTATTTTGATTGCATTAAATAGATAATTTTGATTGCATTAAATTAAAAATAGATAATTTTGATTGCATTAAATTAAAAAAAGGTTTTGCACAAACAAAACCAATGCAACCAAGATTAGAAGGAAAGTGGAGAGCTGGGAAACAATTTTTACAGACAGTGTCTTTGATAATGGCCTCATTTCCCAAATATATAGAGAACTGAGTCAAATTTATAAGAATCCAAATCATTCCCCAATTAATAAATGGTGAAAGGATACAAACAGGCAGCTTTCAGATGAAGAAATTAAAGCTATCTATAGTCATATGAAAAAAAAATGTTCTAAATCACTATTGAGTAGAGAAATGCAAATTAAAACAACTCTGAGGTACCACATCACACCTATCAGATTGGCTAATATGACAAAACAGGAAAATAATAAATGTTGGAGAAGATGCGGGAAAAATAGAACACTAATTCATTGTTGGTGGAGTTGTGAACTGGTCTAACCAATCTAGAGAGCGAAAGGCTCTCCAAAGGGCTATAACCACTACTATACCACTACTAGGTATGTATTCCAAAGAGATCATAAAAAGAAAAAAGGACTCACATGTACAAAAATATTTATAGCAGCTCTTTTTGTGGTGGCAAAGAATTGTAAATTGAGGGGATGCACATCCATTGGGGAATGACTGAACAAGTTGTGGTATATGAATGTAATGGAATACTATTGTTTCACAAGAAATGATCAGCAGGCGGGTTTCAGAAAAATCTGGAAAAATGTACATGAACTGATGCTGAGTGAAGTGAGCTGATCCAGAGCATTTTATGTTGTGACAGCCACACTGTGTGAAGACAGACTTTGATAGACTTAGCTCTTCTCAGCAACACAATGATCCAAGATAATTCCAAAAGGCTCATGATGGAAAATGCTGTCCACATGCAGAGAAAAAACTATGGAGTCTGAATGCAGATTGAAGCATACTTTTTTCTCTCTTTTTCTTTATTTTGTTTTTTTCTTTCTCATAACTTTACCATATTGTTCTGATTCTTCTTTGACATCATGACTAATGTGGAAATATGTTTAATATGATTGTACATGTATAGCCTATATCAAATTGCATGCTGTCTTGTAGAGGGGGGTGGAGTGGAAAGGGGAAAAATTTAGAGCTCAAAATCTTACAAAAGAGAATGTTGAAAACTAAAAATAAATAAATTTTACAAAAGTGAAGGTCGCTAATTGTCCAGCTCAGTGTTTTAGCTTTGGGAAACAAGGAAAGAGAGAAAGAAAGA
>JAQQSZ010010771.1:0-12422 GCA_028646595.1 Phalanger gymnotis
ATGGGGAGAAAATTTGTAATTCAAACGCCTGTGAAAATCAATGCTGAAAACCAAACATATTAAAAATAAATTTTAAAAAATTGACTTAACTGCTCGAAGTCATTCTTACAACAATATTGTTACTATATACAGTGTTCTCTTAGAGGCATGGTCTTGTTAATCCGGTCCAGTTACGGTGGTCCAGCTAGCCAGGAGCTGAGTGGGGGGTTAAAGAGGAGGCATGAGAGTGAATAAGACCAAGTTTTACAGGAAAACTCCAGTGACTTACAATCAAGCATTACATAGGGAGCCAAGAAGTGATGAACAGCAGCTAGTACAGTAGCAGAAGCTATGCGTCTGTAGGAGTGAATGGAATGGGAGGGCAGTTTGGCATTTCCAATATGAATGGTGAATGGGGAATGTAATTCTAATCACTGACTCAAGATCAAGGTTTTTTTGTTCATTTTTGTTTTATTTTTATTATTAAGAAAAGCAAATAAAGTTTAAAAGTTTTGTAACACAAGCTTGTGATTTCTGCTTACTGTAAATGAAATTGTAATTGTTTTTAAAAATTCATCTTCAATATTTTTAAACATAGAAAAACATTCACCTAGGATACAATGATAAAGTTGAGTAAAGACTTAACTGTTAAACAATTTCAGCTTTTCTTAAGGTAGTTATGTTGTAGAAGTTTACTTAACTAGTAAGCCTATTCAGATTAAAGCAGTTTCAGTTATGTTAAATGCTGTTCTCATATCATGTCACATGGGACACAAAGAAGTATGTGAAGATATACATATATATGCATATATATGTGTGTGTGTATATGTATATATAAAAACAAAGGAATTGTGTTTGCAATTCAAAAACAAAATATTTGGTATGTTTGTTCTAGTTTATATCATTTACTATCTCGTAAGGCATGTATGTTTATTTTTTTTAAGTTAATATCAAATATCAAGATGAAATAAAGATACATCAGCATTTTGGTCTTGCTGTTCATATTAAATTATGAGGCCTTGATTTAGATCTTTCATTGTATTGTGATTTCCTCTTATGTGTATTGCACTAAGTGAAGCTTGTTGAATAAATTTTCTTTTCAAATACTGGGGGAAAAAATAAAAAAAACAGAAACACAACAAAGGAGAGTCATAAAAACAGGTATATGCCAAAAAATCCAGCAGTCAAGTGATAGAGTACTAATTAAAGGTGTGGAAGCAAATGCAATATAGTATTATCTAGTCAACGTCAGATGTTCCGCATCATCCTAATGTTGGTTGAAATCCATAATTATTGTTGTCACAAAATGAAACTACGTAACAATTATTGCATTGAGTAGAGTTGCATTAAAATAAATGAAGCAGAACTAATCATAAGAACAAAATTCTCACTTGGAAAAGGAATAGGAACAAATAAAAATCCTAAAAACATATTGGATTCTGAAATGGAAGAAAATATAAACCTATATTTCGTTACTTTATATGTGAGTAGTTTTTGAAGGAAATGAGAGGAATTGATTTAGTGAAGAAAAACTGATTAAATGAGAAAAAAGCAATTTCAATTCAATTATTTGCAAGAATTCTATTGAATTCTAAATTCTGTTTATAAGAAGAACATTGAAAAATCAAAAACTATTCATTAAAATTAAAATAAGTTTGGAATATTTAGGATGCATCAGGTGAATCCAGAAAAGCAGGAATTGTAATCATGTTATTCATCAAAGCATAAAATAAAAATCCAAAGGATAAGAACAGATAAACAAGGAAATTACACAGCCATTAAAGAAATCAAAAACAAGAAACCAATGTCAGTATTCAACTGATATGTTTCAAATGGCATAAAATCTAAATTTATAAAGCGAAAATGAACTGAATTGTAAAAAATTAAATGTTTTAACTCAGTCGTATTAAGCAGGTTTAACATTCCTCTCTCACAGTTAGCTAAACCAAATAGGAAGATAAACAAAAAAGTAAAATATATAATTGAAGACAATGTTGGCGAATTTAGTGCTAAAGGCACTTTTTGATTGGGGCCACTAAAAATGCATGTTTCTCAGAATTACATGGAATTTAAAAAAACAACTGTGTATTAGGAAACAAATTGAAAATCGATGTAAAAAATCAAAAATACTAATGTTAGATCTTCAAATGAAGATGTTAAGGAATCTAGTATTAGAAAAAGAAATGGAATGGTCTGGAGAATAACTATCAAAGGGAAAGCAGAATTTTTTGTCTCCATGGATTTTCAGAAGATTCTCAATTATTTAAAACAATTAATATCTATATTACATAAATTATTCTCAAAAAAAGAGAAAGAGCTCTATAAAATTTCTTTGCTGAGATAAATACCCAAACCAAGGAAGTATAAAGAAAATAAAGAAACACATATCATGGTATCATTAATAAATATGGAGTGAAATACTTTAAATAAAATATTAGCAAAAATAATGCAGTAATTGATAAAAACAAGCACAAATTATGACCAAATTTGTTTTATGTCCAGGATGTAAGGATGATTTAACACTAAAGAAAACCATAAAAATAAAGATATCCCAAGCATATTGTCTCAGTAGATGGCAGAGAAATGTTGTAACAAAGTTCAATACTTATTTGTGCTAAAAAATTCCCTTGAAATAAGAGGAATATGATAAATAGACAGACAGACAGACAGACAGATAGATAGATAGATAGATAGATAGATAGATAGATAGATAGATAGATAGATAGATAGATAAAGTATTTATTGAATTTTGTGTTCCAGGCACACAATGCAGCACATAAATGAGATCTTGAAAGATAGGACAAGTACAAGAGAATTCATGCAAGGATCTTGGTAAGAAGGAAGAGAAGAGTTCTGCATGATGTTGAGGAATGAATAAGGAAAAGCTGGAAAGGAATTCAGAGGAAAAGGATTGCAGAAAGTGGGGCAAAGAATGATTGAGGTGAAACTTGACTGGGACATCTGAAATAATAAAGGAGACATCAATCAGAAGAGCAAAGCCTCAGAGCATAAATTTCTCCTAGGTGGCAAGGCACCTAGTGAAGAGGTAGAAAATTCACAGAGTGAGTCAGGAAGTGAGGAATGGATCTCAAACTATGATCAGATACCTATCTAAAATCCTAAGCTATTATTATATTCAATTGTGAAATATTGGAAGCTTTCCCAATAAATATAGGCTATAGGAAGATTCACCCTTTCCTTACTATTGTATGATATATTTCTAGTAATGCTAGCAAGAGCAACAAAATGAGATGAATAATTAAATGTTAAATAAAGGAAAGAAGGAGATGAAATTATCCTTTTTTTGGTGATATGATAGTCTATTTAGAAAACTGTGGAATAAACAATAAAAATATTAACAATTTGGGCAAAGTTTAAGGCTGCCAAATAAACTCACAAGTATCAATAGCATTTTTGTATAATAATATTGAAATCCAAGGGATAATGATACAAAATGAAAACCCATTAAATAATTACAAAATGTGTGAAATAATTTGGAGTCAATCTACCAGAGGAACTTAGTACCTATATAATTTCAATGGTTGTTTAAATTAAAAAAAATTCTCAAAGAAGAATTGCAAACCAATGATCATGAAAAAAATTCTCCAAATCATTTGTAACAAGAAAAGCATGTCAAAACAACACTGAGGTTTCTCCTTACACCCTAAACAGTGCAAAGATAAAAAAATGCAAAAGTCAGTGTTACAAGCACACTACCACACTGTGGTTAGGATTGTAAAATCAATACAACTGTTACGTAGAGTACAAACAAACTTTGAATTATGAAAACAATGTGGCTAAAATGTCCATTGACATAGAGTCTTTTCCAGGAGGCATATACTGCAAGGAGATCATTGACAAGAGAAAAGTCTCCACATATACAATATTTATAGCAATACTTTTTGTGCCTATGGATTGACAAGTGGTTAAAAATATTTTAGCACATGAATGTGATAGAATATTGCTGTGATACAAGATATAACGCATATCAAGAATTCGCAAAATAATGAAAAGATTAACATGGTCTTTCCAGCTCAGACATTCTTTTATCCAACTAAGAGATATGTCCCTTTACATATACATAGCCTCATAGGAAGGTCCTTCATTGAATTGCCTAATTCATGTTGGGAAAAATCTTAGACATGTTACTCAGAGGAAGAAGGGAATGAAAGGGAGAGTTAGACATTTAGAATTTTAAAATCCATTTTAAGTGCTTCCTGAAGAAGTGAGGGATATTGAAACTATGATTAGAAAGCAATTGCTTATTCTCCAGAGAATAATATAGTAAAAGTTTGTCCTTTAGATGCTTATCTTTGCTAAAACTCAGGCCTAGGTTATGCCCACAATCTCCTTCTCAGCTCCTACTCAGGCACTGATAAACAGATTTGGAAGAATTCATTGAAAAATGCTGACTGGGTGCATTAGAAATTAATATTATAGTACTTCAACTGGGCCCCCACTGCAGCAAGAACATCCCTCTATTCCTTCAAAATTGATTCCCTATATCATACCCAATGGAAGTGATTCTAAGCCTTCTCAACTTTCCTAAAGTCTCCGGTAGCTCCTCTCTCCCTTTTTATCTCAGAATCCTGCCTCTTGTTTCAAGTGAAAATTGAAGCCATTCTATGTAAGATAAGTTCTCTCCCCTTTGCTTCATCTCAAAAACCCTTGATATCATTCCTCAACTCTTTCCTTCTTTCCCCCACTATCTGAGGATGAAGTTGCCTTTAGTTTTTAAACAAAGTCAACATCTCTACCTGTGGCGTGGATCCCATTTTATTCTGTATTCTCCCGCAGATTGCAACATTAATCATCCCTGCTAATATTCAACTTCTCCATCCTTAAAAAAATTTTCATAAGACCCTATTGCCTCCTCTTCTAACCGTCTTCCTATAATACTCCTCTGTCTAAGCCAAACTCCTAGAAAAAAATCTGTACTTGCTTCTACTTCCTTTCTTCTCACCCATATCTCACAATCCTTTGCAGTTTGCCTTCTGACTTGACTTCAGAATTGACACTTTAGCCCATCCTCTTCATCTAGGTACCCTCTTCTATCTGATGCTACATTCTCTTTGTTTACTTCCTACCTTTCTGACCTCTCTTTTTATCACCTTTACTGGCTCATCATCTATGTGATGCCCCTTGACTTACAGCATATGCGAAGGTTCTGCCCTAAACTCCTTTCTCTTCATAATATTTTGCATAATGATTTCATCAGCCGCTGTGGGTTTGATTATAAGGTGATAATTAAGTTTATATCACCGATATCTGTATATCCAATTCAAGTCTTTCCTGAGTTCTGGTCCCATATTGCTAGTTTTCTATTAAATATCTCAAACTAGATTCTCTGGAGACATGTCAAATTGAACATGTCAGAAATAGAAAAAACATTTTCTTTTCACCAAACTTCACTGTTTCCCCAAACTTTCTTATTTTTGTCAAAGACAGAACCATTTCCCTGCCTTTGAGGTTCATGATTCCAGAGTTATTCTCAATTGTCCTTCTCAGTCACTTGACTTATTTGATCATTTGCCAAATCTTGCCATGTCTACTTCAACATATATCATATCTGGACATTTTTCTCTATTTACACAGCTACTGCTTTAGTGTACACTCTCATTACCTTTTGCCTAGATAACTGAAATGGCTTCCTAATTTTTCTCTGTACACTGTCTCTCCCCCACTCAAGTCCATACTGCACTTTGCTACCAAAATGATTTCCCTTAAACATAGATCCAACTATAATAGTCTTTTTGTAAATAAAATCAATTGTTTCTCCATTGCCCCTTAAATACAAACTTGTTTAGTTTTTAAAGCCCTTCAACACCTGACCCCCATCTATCATATTCATTTCATTGTACATCACTTTTCTCTCTTCCCTAATTCTAGATTCATTTTACATTAATTTCTCTCTTACAATCTTCAAATCCAAATTGTCCTTCTCTCTGTTCCTCACTCACAAATTTCCATCTCTCATCTTTCCAGTGGCCACTGCCCATCCCTGAAGTTGGATTATTCTTTCCTCAAATACACTTGGAATCCCCATCTTCATTTTGAAAGAAAATAAAGAACTGATAGTGTCAGAATACAAATTGAAGCATACTTTTAAATTTTTTCTTGAGGTTTTTTTTTCTTTTTGGCATATGTTTTCTTTCAAACATGACTATTATGGAAATGTTTTTCATGCCTACATATGTATAACTATATCTAATTGCTTGCCTTCTCAATGAGGTAGTGGGGTGAGGAAGGAGGAAGGGAGATAATCTAAAACACAAAGTTTTAAAAATGAATGTTAGAAATTGTCTTTACACATATCTGGGGGAAAAATAAAATACTAAATAAAGAAGAAAAAGAAAATAAAACAGTAACTTATAAACAAATCTTTTTTGATCCCCTCAATTGCTAGTACTTTCTTTCCCAAACTCTGTTGTACAGTTATCCCTTTCATGTCACACGGGTTAGGATTAGAGGGCCCCACAATCTGGAAAATTTGCATAAAAATTTTCAGTCCTCCCCTCATACCAGAGAAGAAGTTAAATATTTTCTCTTTTCTTTTACGGGGTGCTTACAGTACCTTATTATAAAATTTGGGCTAAGCATTTGGTCATAGGTGATATGTTAAGTCAATGTTAAGTAAAAATATTATACGTATATTTTATGCATTTCTCAGTTTCTAAACATTTTCTCTGGCATCTACTGACCTTCATGTGTTGGTCATATGTAGGTTCTGCAAAAGTCTCCCAAAACTCTCATCTTCTCATCTCCTCTGTTAGAATGGAAGACCCTTGCAAGTAGGGATTATTTCACTCATACATTTATATTCCCAATGTCTAACACGTAGCAGATATTTATTGATTGCTTTATCAATTGACCATCACAGCATAGATGATAGTCTCTTCACTGAAGACCATTGAATGGAAGGGAAACAGAAAAGATAAATAAAATATATTTTGGTAATTAATATTTGACTCTAAAGTATCTAAGAAACATGTTTTGATCATGACTCAAAAATATAGCCATAGTAGATTCCTGGCCAAACATGGACCATATCTAACAAAGGCTAGTGAGAACACATTTACTGGATATCTTGAAAATTCAGTTTTAAAAATATAAACTAATAAAGGCATGAGAATAGACTACCTATCCTGTTATATATCCACAAAGGTAGCAACATAGAGAATGGAAGTAGCATTGAACAATTGATATAGAGACACCTATACTTTTCAGTAAGCAAAATTCAGAAAGAAGCTAGTGGCAAAAGCTCTGGTTCCAAATGTCTGAATTTTAAATGACCATAGTTTAACTAATAACAAAGAGTAACAAGAAGTTTTAAATCTGGAGGGTAAAACTGAATTCCTAGATTTCATTGAGATTGGTATAATGAAACCCATAACTGGAAGATTGCTCTGGATGACAATATCTTATTCAAAAGCAATAGAACAGGTAAAAAAGCAAGGAATGGAGGAGATTGGTGGACCATAGCATTATATATTTAAAATGTAAACTCATTTGAGGAATTTTGGTATTAAATATGAGTCTTTGTTTCAGGAAGAAGCTTAGAGTCTTCAACTGTTTTTTGCAGTTTCTTGAGGGTAAATGAGCCTATTCTACCATCTTCTGTCTGTGGACACTGAGCTTAACTTAATGTCCATCTGGACTGTCTGTTCCAGACATGTATATTTATGGACAAGATCATAGGTTGTTCATATAAACTCATTTCCTAATGTAGTCAGTAGATATTCATTCATTTGATTTTGTGTCTGTTTATGGCTGGTCAGGTGAAAAATATTATTATTTACTTATTTTTAAATTTTAATATTTTATTTTCCCCCAGTTAAATGTCAAAATAATTTTAACATTCATTTTTAAAAGTCTGAGTTCCAAATTCTTTCCCTTCCTCCCTCCCCAACCCCTGACCCGATTGAGAAGGCAAGCAATTTGGTATAGGTTATACATGTGCAGTCATGCAAAACATATCCATAATAATCGTATTGTGAAAGAAAACAGATCAAAAATAAGTCAAGAAAGATTACAAAAAATTTTAAAAAGTGTTTCAATCTGTTTTCAGACAATATCAGTTCTTTCATCATAAGTCCTCCAGATTTATCTTGGATCATTGTATTTCCAAGAATAGCTGTAATTCACAGCTGATCATCTTAAAATATTGCTATTACTTTGTACACAGTACATTTCTCTTTGCAACAGTCCATGCAGGTCTTGACAGGTTTTTCTGAGAGCATCCTGTTCATCATTTCTTATAGTACAATAGTATTCCATCATAATCACATACCAAACTTTTTTAGCAATACCCCAATTGAGGGCATCTCCTTAAATTCTAATTCTCTGCCCCCAGAAAAGAGCTGCTATAAACATTTTTGCACATATAGGCAGGCCCTTTTCCTTTTCATTTTTCATCTCTTTTGGGAAACAGACCTAACAGTGGTATTGCTAGGTCAAAAGTTATGCATGGTTTTATAGCCCTTTGGGCATAGTTCCAAATTACTCTACAGAATGATTGAATCAATTCACAACTCCACCAACAGTGCATTAATGTTTCATTTTTCCCACATCCCCTCCAACATTTGTCATTTAACTTTTGTATCCTATTAGCCAATCTAATAGGTATGAGGTAGTACCTCAGAATTGTTTTAATTTGCATTTCTCTAATCAGTGGTGAGTTAGAGCATTTTTTTATGGTGGCTATAGATAGCTTCAATTACCTCATCTGAAAGCTGATCATATTTTTTGATCATTTGTCAATTGGGGAATGACTCCCCTTTTTATAAATTTGACTCAGTTCTCTATATGTTTGAGAAATGAGATCTTTATCAGAGAAAACTTGCTTCAATTTTTTTTTTCAGTTACTATTGCTAATGTTATTTCCTTCTATCCTAACCCCGTCCCTCTCCACTCTGCTTATCCTATTCTCTCTCTCCTTTCATCCTGTCCCTCCTCAATACTTGTTCAGCTTCTGACTATTTTAATCAGGCCAAATGTAAAGAGTAAAAGAGTGTAGATGCTTCAGTTAATTCTCAGGTTACATTCGAATAATCTATTTCATTTCTTAAAAAATATTTCTTTAAATTTTGAGTTCCATATTCCCCCACCTCCAGGGCCTTACCCACTCTGATAAAGCAAGCAATATGATATAAATTATACATGTGAAATCACATGAAGTATATTTTCATATAAGCCATATTACAAAAAGAAAAGAAAAACAAAGAAAATGAAAAAGTATATTGTAATTTGCATTCATAGTCCCTCTATTGACTTTCTGGAGGTGTATAGCATTTCTCATCATGAGTTTTTTGGTATTGTTTTGGATCATTGGACCACCAAAATCTTTGATATTGTTGTTAAAATGTACAATTCCTATTCATTTTGCATCACTTCTGATAGGCCTTTCCAGATTTTTCTGAAATCTGTCACCTCATAATTTATTTTTTAAAATTATTATTCATTTAATATTTTATTTCTCCCAAGTTACATATAAAAATAATTTTAGCATTTGTTTTTAAAACTTTGAGTTCCAAATTGTTTCCCTTCTGTCCTCCCTACCCCACCCCACATTGAGGAGGCAAGCAATTTCATATAGACTGTACATCTGTAGTCATGCAAAACATATCCATAATAGTCATATTGTGAAAGAAAACATAAAAAAACTCAAGAAAAATAAAGTAAAAAAAGGAAGTATGCTTCAATCTATACTCAGACACCATCAGTTCTTTCTCTGGGGATGAATAGCATATTTCATCATAAGTTCTTCAGAGTTGTCATGGGTCGTTGTATTACCGAAAATAGTTAAGTCATTCATAGCTGATCATCTTACAATATTGCTGTTCCTTTGTACCCAGTACATTGCTTCAGCCCATGTAAGTCTTTCCAGGTTTTTCTGAGATCATCCTGCTCAATATTTCTTAAAGTACAATAGTATGTCATCATAATCATGTATCACAACTTGTTCAGCCATTCCCCAATTAACCGGCATCCCCACAATGTCTAGTTCTTTACCCCCAGAAAAGAGCTGCTATAGATATTGTTGTACCCCTTTATTTTAATCTCTTTTGGTACACAGACCTAGTAGTGCCATTTCTATGTCAAAGGGTATGTATGCATATTTCTTATATATCCCTTTGGCATAGTTCTAAATTGCTCTATAAAATAGTTGAATTAGTTCACAACTCTGCCAACAGTACATTAATGAGTCATTTTTCCCCACATCCCCTCCAACATTTGTCATATAATTTTCTGTCCTATTAGCCAATCTAATAGGTATGAGTTAGTACCTCAGAGTTGTTTTAAATTGTATTTCTCAAATCGAAAGTGAGTTAGAACATTTTTACATGGCTATAGATAGCTTCAATTACTTCACTTGAAAACTGATTATATCTTTTGATAATTTATCAGTTGAGGAATGACTCTTAATTTTATACATTTGACACAGTTCTCTGTATGTTAGAGAAATGAGGCCTTTATCAGAGAAACTTGCTTCAATTTTTTTTCGTAGTTAGTATTGCTAACTCTATTTCCCTCCATGCTATCCCCCACCCCCATTTATTTTATTCTCTCCCTCCTTTCACCCTCCTCAGAGTGTTTAGCTACTGAGTACCCCATCTGTCAATCTGCTCTCCCTTCTATCACCTCCCCTCCTCTTATCTCCTTACCCTTCTACTTTCCTGCATGGTAAGATAGATATCTATACCCCATTGTCTGTGCATCTTTATTTCCTCTTTGAGCCAATTCTGATGAGATTAAGGTTCACTCTCTCCCCTTCACCTCCCCTGTAATCTCTTCCACTGTAAAAGCTTTTTCTTGCTTCCTTTATGTGAGATAATTTATCCCATTCTACCTCTCACTTCCTCTTTTTCCAGTACATTCCTCTCTCACCTATTAATTTTATTTTTTAGAAATAATCCCTTCATTTTCATATTCAACTCATATGTGTGTCCTCTGTTTATATAGACTCCTTCTAACTATGCTAATAACGAGGAAGGTCTAATGAGTTATGAACATCATCTTCCTATGTAGGAATGTAAATACTTTAACCTTATTAAGTCTCTTGTGATTTCCCTTTCCTATTTACTTTTTTATACTTTTCTTGAGTCTTGTATTGGAGAGTAAAATTTTCTATTCAGCTCTGGTCTTTTTGTCAAGAATGTTTGAAAGTCCTCTATTTCATTGAATATCCACTTTTTCCCTTGAAGCATGATACTGAATTTTGCTGGGTAGGTAATTCTTGGTTGCAATCCTAGCTTCTTTGCCCTCCAGAATAGCACATTCCAAGCCCTGTGATTCTCTAATGTAGAAGCGCTAAATCTTGTATTATCCTGATTAGCTCTACAATACTTACTTTTTTTTTTCCTGGATGCTTGAAATATTTTCTCCTTGACCTGGACACTCTGGAATTTGGATATAATGTTCCTGGTAGTTTTAATTTTAGAATCACATTTAGGAGATGACCAGTGGATACTTTCAATTTCCATTTTACTCTCTGCTTCTAGAATCTCAGGGCAGTTTTCCTTGATAATTGCTTGAAATATGATGTCAAAGCTCCTTTTTTTTTTTTTGATCATGGCTTTCAAGTAGTCCAATACTTTTAAAATTCTCTCTCCTGGTTCTAGTTTCCAGATCAGTTGTTTTTCCAATTAGATGTTTCACATTATCTTCTATATTTTCTTTTGGCTTTGTTTTATTACTTCTTGGTTTCTCATAAAGTCATTAGGTTCCATTTGTTCCATTCTAATTTTTAAGGAATTATTTTCTTCAGTGAGCTTTTGGACCTCCTTTTCCATTTGGCCAGTTCTGTTTTTTAAGGCATTCTTTTCCTCATTGACTTTTTGGACATCTTTTGCCATTTGGCCTGTTTTTTAAAATTTTTTTTATTTAATATGTTTATTTAATATGTTTAGTTTTCAGCATTGATTTTCACAGGAGTTTGAATTACAAATTTTCTCCCCATTTCTACCCCCCCACCCCAAGATGGTGTATATTCTGGTTGCCCTGTTCCCCAATCAGCCCTCCCTTCTGTCACCCCACTCCCGTTCCATCCCCTTTTCCCTTCCTTTCTTGTAGGGCAAGATAAATTTCTGCGCCCCATTGCCTGTGTATCTTATTTTCTAGTTGCATGAAAAAAAAAACCTTTTTTGAACATCTATTTTTTAAAACTTTGAGTTCCAAATTCTCTCCCCTCTTCCCTTCCCACCCACTCTCCCTAAGAAGTCCAGCAATTCGACATGGGCCACCTGGGTATCATTATGTATAACCCTTCCACAATACTCATGTTGTGAAAGACTAACTATATTTTGCTTCTTCCTAACCTATCCCCATTTATTGAAATTTCTCCCTTGACCATGTCCCTTTTCAAAAGTGTTTGTTTTTGATTACTTTCATCCCCATCTGCACTCCCTTCTATCATCCCCCCTTTTTTTTATCTTCTTCCTCCT
>JAQQSZ010010772.1:0-12422 GCA_028646595.1 Phalanger gymnotis
GGACTGGGCTTAGATCTTCAGCAGGCTCTTCACTCCTGCTCTGATCAACCACTTAATTCCTCCCACCAGGTGGGCCTGGGGCCAGAAGCAACTGCAGCCATAGTTCTAAAGCTGCCCCACCTCTGCTGCCCCGGGGAGGAGGGTGGCTGAACTGCAAACTCTGTCCCTGCAGCTTTTCCCACTAACCTTCTCTGCTGTCTTTGCTGTTTGTGGGTTGAGTGGTCTGGTAAATGCCACAGCTCACTGATTCAGGGCGCTAGGGCACGCTCTGCCCGGCTCCCAGTCTCGTTGGTCTGCGCTGCCCACGCTGGACTCTGCTCTGCTCAGCTCAGCTCTGCTCCCCTCAGCTCCCAGCTCCATGTGGGATAGACCTTACCCAGAGACCATCCAGGCTGTCCTGGGCTGGAGCTTCCCCCTGCCACTTTGTGGATTCTGCAGCTCTAGAATTGGTTCAGAGCCATTTTCTATAGGTTTTTGGAGGGATCTGGTGGGGAGCTCATGGCAGTCCCTGCTTTCCAGCCGCCATCTTGGCTCAAGACTGCAAATTCTTATAAAATACAATTCTTGTTCATATAAAAAAAAAAAACAACTAAAACCATGGGAATAGGGGCAGCTAGGTGGCGCAGTGAGTAGAGAACCGACCCTGGAGTCAGGAGGACCTGAGTTCAAATCCTGTCTCAGACACTTGACACATGTACTAGCTCTGTGACCTTGGCCGAGTCACTTAACCCCAATTGCCCTGCCCCCCCCAAAAGACCATGGGAATAAATGAACTTTTCCTTAATATGATAAACATTATCTAAACCAAGAAAACTGAAGGAAGAAAATGAGATTTTATTAAATGTTTAATATATGCCAGGCATTATTCTAAGTTTTGGGGATACAAATAGAAAAGCAAAAAAAAATGCTAGCTCCTTGTCCTCAAGGAACTTACATTATAATTGAGGAAGACAGCACGATGAAAGGACATCAAATAGAAATGGTGCGATGGGGAAGAGTAATAAGGGTAGACCAACCTTGGACCCTTCACGAAATGCAGACTCCAGAAGTAAGTGATGAGTGAAAAAAGTGGGCTGTGCCCTGCAGAGGGTTATTCCATGATGAATGGGCCCCAGGGATGGGAAGCTGTTCCCAGAGGAGACCCTAGGTACTGAGAGAAGTTCTGAGATGAGGCAGTAGGAGGAATGGTTTTAGGGTGCAGAGGAAGTTAGGAACAAGACTGGGAGGAGAGTGAGCTGAGATTATTTGAAATAGGGATACACTAGAAATGTTTCCAGTGACATCAAGAGTGAACCATAGATGTCCATTGTTGCTGCTGTTATTTGCTATAATTCTAGAAATGCTACCTATAGAAATAAGACAAATATCAAGAGAATAGAAATAGGTAAAAATCAAGTAAACATTATTTCTATTTGCAAATGGTGTGAAGCAAAAGGTCAATGGTCTCAAGAGGAAAAATTTAGAAAATAGGGTAGATTTCATACTATAAAGCAATAATCATGACTTTTAAAAAATCTTCATTAAAATATTGAAAAGTTGATCAGACAAGAGAATCAAGATCCAGAAGAAGTCCAACATTTTTTCTAAGTAACCCAAGAAAAGAGTGTACTCATGATTTGAGGGGAAGGAGAAACTTGCTATGTGTTCTTTTTTTTTTGAGGGGGGGAGGCAATGCAATTGGGGTTAAGTGACTTGCCCAAGGTCACACAGTAAGTGTGTCAAGTGTCTGAGGCAGGATTTGAACTCAGGTCCTCCTGACTCCAGGGCCGGTACTCTACTCACTGCACCAGCTAGCTGCTCCTATGTGTTCTTTTAATGTAATTTCCTTTTGTTTTTATTCCACCATTCTGGTATTCACTTTCTTCCACTTTAGTAATTTTCTATTCTGAATATGTACATCTCTCTTTTGCTTATTTTATTTTCCCCACTGTATTCTTTTTTTACATTCAGTCATTTTATTTTTAATCAATTATATGTAAACAAAAATTTTTGACGTTCATTTAAAAAAATTTTGAGTTTCAAATTCTCTCCCTCCTATCCTTCCCCCCTTCCTTGAAAAGTTAAGCAATTAGACATAGATTACACACTGCAGTATTGAGAAACAATTCCATATTGTCCATGTTGCAAAAGAAATCACAGACAAAAACCCAAGAATAATAAAGTTTTTTTTAAAGTATTTTTCTTACTGTATTCAGACTCCATTAGTTCTTTCTCTGGAGGTAGATAGAATATATATATATATATATATATATATTATCCCTAACTTCTCTTCTGACCTGAGGTCTTGTATCTCCTACAGATTAGGCACCTCCAACTGAATGACTCATAGATATATGAAGCTCAACACATCCAAAACTGAACCCATTGTCTTTCTCCCAAGTCCTCTCCTCTTCTGAACTTTCCTATTGCTGTCAAGTTTACCACCCTCCTCCCCATCACTCAGGCTTTCAACCTAGGCACCATCCTCAGATCCTCACCCTCTCCTGTTAGAGTGTGAGCTTCTGGAGGTCAAGGACTGTTTTTGCTTTTCTTTGTATGCTTAGCGCTTAACAGAGTGTCACACGCAGTAAGTGCTTAATAGATGTTTGTTAACTAGTTGCCACAATTTCAAATTGATTTTTGGAATTTTGGGACCAATTTATTCACAGCTCTACCAGTATAGTGTCTGTGTGTGTCAGTGTGCTTGTTTTTTCACAATTTCCTTGATATTGGCTCTTCCCATCTTATCTTCTCTTTGGCAATTTACTGAGTATGAGATGAATCCTCAAGGTTGCTTTGATTTGCATGAAATCTTATGATTACTGATATGAAATAATCATTCATATGATAGTGAGTAGTTTGTAATTATTCTATTGAATAATTTTTGTTCTTACTTTGTTCTTATTCCCCAACCACTTAGCCATTGAACGTATATGTTTTGCTTGCTTGCGTCCCTTCCTTGAATAAATTATGAGGGTTAGTATTGGCCCAAACTGGATTTTAATCCCCTTTCCTTCAGGGTAACCACCCACTTTAGCACCTTGCCTGATTCTTTTCTCCACTGCATTTCTTTCCTTCATGTTACTGAGAAGAATTAGTCCCTACCACTTCTTGTAATATGTGGAGGAGGAAGGATTGTTTGGCCAGTCATTGAGAACACTTATTCTAGAGGTGGACCCCAGTCAGAAATCATGCACTTTTAGACTACCTCATTCCTTCTTTGCTTCCTCTTTTGCTTTATGTTGGGTAGAATCAGTGTCTGTTTCTTCTCATAAGATGGTAAGTGCCCTCAGTTTGGAATCAGGAACACCTAAGTTCAAATCTTGCTTCAGACATTTATTAGATGTATGATCCAGGGTAAGTTACTTAACTCTTGTCTGCCTCAGTTTCTTCGTTTGTAAAATTGGGATAATAAAAGCAGCTACCTCCAAAGATTGTTATGAAGATAAGATGAGATGTGTATTAAGTACCTTGCAAACTTTGAAGCTCTCTATACATGCTAACTATAATTGTGGAGACTATGACAAAGTCACTGCAGCAGTAGGGGATGCCAAGACAAGCCTCATACAAGCCTCTAGGCTTGCCTTTTTTGTGCTGCAGGTGCCTAGAGACTGGTGGGAGAGAGACACTGAAGAACAGCTCCAAAACCTAGAATTCTCCAGTGTTAATTTATAAAGACTTTATCTTGTCAAGGATTCTATTTTCTGTGAATTTAGCTGTAATTAACCTGTAACTGCCATATAAAACCTGTTTTTTTTTTTGAGGCAATTGAGATTAAATCACTTGCCCAGGGTCACACAGCTAGTAAGTATTTTAGACCGGATTTGAACTCAAGTCCTCTTGACTCGAGGACCAGTGCTGTATCCATTATGCCACCTAGCTGCCCCCTATATAAAACCTTTTTCAAAAAGATTGATGAGGTTTAGAGAAATTGACCGTTTTACATCTTGCTGGTTTTTGCTACTTTTTCCAGAACCATATTTTCCAAAATTTCTGTCCCCACCATACTCCACCATGCCTACTTTTGCCATACATCACAATCTATGAAGAATTCCTCTCCCTCTTTATTGTCTGCAACTGAAGTTTTTACATAAGCTACAATTATTTTCGTGGTAGCCTTTTTTATGAGCATTGCAGTATGAGATGACCAAATGTTCCATGAAATGAAAAGGTCTTTATAAACCAATTCTGCCACCTCCTTTACTTCCCTTTCTAAGGAGAACTGGTGAGCCATTTTTCCACTTAAATATAATTTCAGTTTTTATTTGTTTTATTTACATTAAGAATGTCAAGAATTATGTAATTCATTTCCTAGAGTGGTGTGTTCATTTATTGGTGACTAGACAAGTATCTCCTGTTAAGAGTATTAACCACCAAAGTAATGTTTGAGGTGGCCTAAAAACTGCCAGAAACACATTACCTTCTGACTGTTTTTCCACCATCATGTAAATATTGTTGCAGAAATGGGAGAGCTTCTGCATGTTTGAAGGATGTTTTATGTTGTTTGTTTATTTGCTTTGTGGGTTGCTATGTTCAAAGAATTCATACATAAGCAGCTAGTGATAAGTTTCTCTGCATTTATACCTTCTCTGCACTTTCGAAAGTTGACAAATATTTTGTTGCCAGGATCATATTTGAGCCTTTTCAGCATGTTAGAATCTGTCAGAGCTTGCACACCACTGGCCTTGCCTTTGAGAAACAACGATCACCCCCATGTCACAATGATAATTGGTGTAGGACTTTGTCAATTGCCTACTTAAGCAATAGGTATTACTACCTAGCAATAATTATTTTATTTTATTTTTAACTTATTTAATATTTTTAGTTTTCAGCATTGATTTTCACAGGAGTATGAATTACAAATTTTCTCCCCATTCCAACCCCACCCCCAACTCCAAGATGGCATATATCCTGATTGCCCCGTTCCCCAGTCAGCCCTCCCTTCTGTCACCCCACTGCTCCCCATTCCCTTTTCCCTTACTTTCTTGTAAAAGGGCAAGATAAGATTTCTATGCCCCATTGCCTGTATATCTTATTTCTTAGTTGCACAGCAATAATTATTTTAAATAGTATTAGGTACTTGGGAATTAAGTGGTACATTTAATAAGTGTTTTATTTATTCACTTAATAAATATTTATTAAATACCTAATACATAAATAGAACTTTGCTGGGTATAGTAAGGAATTAGGGATGTTAAAAATAGTCTGTGTCTTATAGATATGATTTAATTGGAGAAACAAGACATTTCCATATAAAAATGTAAATACCAGTAAAGGGCAATAGGTGATTAAATGTCAGAAAAGTGGTATTAACTGTAAGTGCTTCAGGACTGCAGAGGAAAGATTGATTACTGTGAGTAGGGGTGATGATTTATATCATTATAAATTAAATTTTAAAATGCTTTGAGGTAGAGACAGGAAGGAGTATATAAATACAGGGTTTTTAACTTATAACTTTGAAAAGCTTACATAAGTAAACTAAAGGTCATAATTAGGAAGGGATACAAAGAAATACTGCTTTACTAATTTAATTTATTCTTTTGCTGAACTATTGATTTAACAGATAGTGCCTTAGAAAAAGAATTAGGAGACAGAGAGGTGCAAGATTGTGGTAAGAAACTTAAAAGATTTTTCTAGCAAAATAAAAAAAATCCAGCAATCTAATAATTGTGAAATAAGGTATTAAAAAAGGATAGTTTTTTAAAAGATTAAAAAAATTCAGGAATCACCAGAAAAATCTGCTTCAAGGAGATAGTATAGACTTATGCTCCAGACCATTATTGCTCAAAATACCAATTCCTGGTGCAATACAAATTAAATAAATTACTGATTATCTTACCTTATAGAATTACAAATTATACAAAATGACTTTTAAAACCACCTGGAAAACTCATACCTCTACCTTCCTGCCTCTGACCAAGGGCTGATAGCTTCCTTCCAACTAACTGAATAATTATCAGTAATTATCAAGAAGCAGGATATAATTCTAGATTTGTAGTTCTACAAAATGGGTAATTCATAAGTAGATGGTAAAAAAAATTGGTTGTTTAATTATAAAATGTTATGAAAAATTGTAATTGAAATATATGTCTACATTAAATTTGGTTATAGATAAAATTAATATTTATAAAAACAGATATTTAAAGTGCTTTTCATTATCTAGCCTTATATCTTTCATATTTAGCCCTGGATATACATATATGTATATATAAAGTATTTGTAATCATTTACAGAGAGTTTTCCAACCATCGCAGCAGAAAAGCCCTTTGATACAAGCAAACCAGAAGATCCCTATCACATAGTTGTTACTGAAACAGGTAATTAATTTACATTGATTTAATTGTTCTAACAAGAATGGAAATTATGCTTTCTGGTACATTTTGCCCCAAAATGTAAATCTATCATATATCTTTGTGACAACAATGCTACTTGCTGCTACTGTGGCTGTGTAAGGCCAATAACACCACTCCACAGGAGGGCTGCTAGCACAGGTTCTTTGATCTGCTTTTCTAAGAAAAGCAACTTTAAGGGGTTAACAATCTTACTTTAATTAAACATACATACACCATACACTTAGTTCAGAGGGAAAAGCCAGTACCCTGACCTTCAGATCAAATCCAAACAGACATTACAAACAGAGACAATTTAAACAGATCAACATCTGTGTCTAACCAAATCACAATACAGTTACCAGAGAAGCACCAACATCTGGGTTTTCAAAGCTGAGTGGGGGAGGGAGCTGCTTCAGTGGCTTATCCAGAGTCTCATAACCAACACTCTTTCAATGAGTGTGCCCCTAAAGGCAAAACGCCAACCTCAGAGCTCTTATATGCTGCAGGGTCTTGAAGGCTCAGAGCCTACTTAGCAAAAAGGTGTAGGGCCTGGGGCCTCATAGCTAGTTGGTGAAAGGGTATGGGCCTGCCTCTAATCAGACCTCCCTTTGTTGGCCCCACCTGAGGCCTATTCAATGGGTGGGAAAGATCTTTCACTTACAGATTGGCCTTACAGCCTTCTAAATGCTTGATAAGCTGATTTCATTAGCAGCTTTGTGATACTTCACTTGATCAGAACAAATGATCTCAGTAGCTTCCAGGACACAGGAATGAATTGAAAATATATAGCCACTGAATGTAAACATCTGTCATAACTGAGTTTATATATACTTATATATATGTGTGTGTGTATATATGTATATGTATGTATATCTGTCTATCTATCTACAGATAGATATATACACACGCACCTGTATACCTATATCTTCATTTAGCTAAAAAGCTAAGGAAAAAACTAAGTTTATATGAGGCTCTTTTGTCTGTATGATGCAAATTAGAGTTTTCAATGACCTGTGAACAGTGTGATATGGACTCTCAATTAAAACTGTATGTTAACAAGGAATTCCTTTATATGGGTGGCTGTTTATATCAGTGTGATCCCAGAGGAACGATTCCGTTTGACTAGATAAACTAAAAACTTCTTGTTAGACTTGCCCTGAATGGGAAAGTCATTTTAAAAACATATGAATTTTGGCTATAAAGTAGGAAGAGTATTCCCTTTTCCTTGGATTGAGAAGTTGAATGCAAAAGGAAAACATTTTAATTGATTAGTTGGAAGACTTGCTGAAGTTAGAGACATATGGAATTCTCTATATGACGGAATGAAATAATGGAAACTTTAACTAAACTACTCCATAGAAACTACTTTATATCTTAATTTGAAAGGATTCTCTTATTGATTTATTCTAACTAAATTTAGCATTATCTCTGCTTCTTTCTTCTCCAGAAGATAAAACCATTGTTCTACATAGCCAAATAGAATTTTGAGCAGTCATATGGATATTTAGTGGTAGCAGAACCCATTTTGACTTAAATTATCTAATATGATTATGCTGGTGATCCTGAATTTACCAGACATTTACTTTATAGAGTGACATGAATTGAAACTACCATCTTGATTTTGCAAAAGACTAATTTTGCTGTACTCTAAAACATTGTGATCTGAAATTTTTTTTCTCTTATGGCCCTGAAGAAGAGTTATAGTGTAATTATAGGCATCACAGTAATGAAGTGACTGTAGTAGCTTATCTTCTTAGGCAGATATAGAGTCCTCATGAGTGATGAGAGAATTAAAGAATATACTAATTAACCTTAGAATTTAATTATGATTGATTCTTTGCTCCCTAGACTCTATCAGCATTTATATTTTTAATCACAATATAAAAATAATTCGTGTTTTTTCTCTTTAATAAATAGAAGTGGAAAAAGGGAAGAAAACACTAATATTCTATTAAAAAACTACTCTCATTCTGAATATCAGAATTACACACTTACGAACATTGAAGAAGGTGTATATTAACTGCTGTGGTTTAATTTCAGTTTGTTGTCTCATCTGCTTTTGTGTGTATGTGTGCGTGTGTGTGTATGTATATATATATATATATATATATAGATAGATAGATAGATAGATAGATAGATAGATAGATAGATAGATAGATATACATAATCTCTAGTTGTACCTGTTCCAATAACTGGAGGGAGAGCTATATCAATCATATCAAATGCATGAGAAGTTTTAAGGTGAATGAGGAAAATGTCAAATAACATAATCTAAGTTTTTTTATAGGTATAATTCCCAATCTAATTTATGTTGTTATACCAACAATACCTCTGCTGTTGTTGATACTGGTGGCTTTTGGGACTTGCTGTTTTCAGATGCTACATAAAAGGTAAATACTAAATACATGAGGTATTAGAATTTTTGTAATTATATTTACAAATTTCCATACCTGCATATTTACTTTTTTAAACTCATGTTATGAATTTGAATTAGTGAAAACTGGTAAAATTTCAAAATATGCTAGTGTCTGGCTCTGGAAGGCTATAGATTATATAGACTGTGAAAGACTGAAATCCAGGTAATGACTCTGTTATCTAAAGGAAAAATCATCCATTGCGATCTCATGAGAAAACTAATGGTGTACTATGTAATTAGGTGGAACACAAATATATACATCGAGCACATCATTGGTGTGAGACAGTACTTACAATTAATTTAATAAAAGATGATAAATTTCTTCTTTAATATTTTAGCAGGGCATAATTATTTTGATCTTTTTAAACCAAGAAAAGAATAATTTTTTTCCAGGACCATTGAATATGTTGCTTTTAGTGTTTTTATATCATAGACAATGACTTTATATACACACACATAAGTTTCTAAGTTTGTTGTTTGTTATTTATCATATATTATTACCATATTTGGGAGAAAAATTTCTGATTGAAATCATTTGATGTGATAACAGTTGGGTATTCATTTCGAAAATGTTAATTGAACATGTTAAAAACATTTGATATAAGAGTCTTAGACCATAACAGTATAAATTAAAATTAGGAATTATATTCATTAATGCTATCTTTGTTATGTCTTAAAAATAAGAACTCCCATTAATTTTGAAAGAATCACTCCAAGTAGAGGAGAAAAATAAAAGTAAAGAAGAATTAGCTTAGCTATATGGGAACATAATTGTAAAATTTCACTAATATTAAGTAAATCTGTTATAGAAGAGAAACAGTTTGGTGTAATGGAGGCAGAGTCTGTTTTCTAGTAAGAAAACCCAGGTTCCAACACCATCTCTGATACATGCTTATGTGATCTAGTAAGTCATGTAACTTCTCAGTGTCCCACAAATAAATGTCTAAGGCTCTAAATTGCAGGATAGTTGTCAATGTACAATGGAAAGAAGTTGAAGAAGTTTCCCTGTACCAATGAAATTGTAATTGCAGTTCAAAAAGAAATGTTATGAAAGAAAAAATGATCATAGAAATGAATATCTTTGTTCATCTTTTTTCTTACTTTTTTTTTCAAAAGTATATCTCACATTTGTTTTCCTACAAATAAACAATATCCCTTTTGATGCCAATGAGATTAAATCAGATTAAAAATTGGATTGAATGAGATTAAACTTTTCAGGTGAGTTTTTGAAAGGAGTTAAAACTAAAGTTAAATTTGTTAAGGGAATAAAAGGGATCCCCAATTCTTATTTTTGTTCTCTTTAAGTTTTCTTTAAAGTGGAGAATGACTTTTAGACTTATAATGACCAAACACAAATGTCAATAGGGAGATGAAATTCAAGATAGGTAGAATAATACTTAGGAAGAAGTTGGCTACTCTGGATGTTTTCCCACTCAGTAGGATAACATCACTGAAATTTTCTGGATTGAGGGTAGCTGCAGGTTTCTTTCCCTAATTAAGTTGTTAGCCAAGTACTAGGAAAGCATGAGTTTCAAAATCTGAAGACAAGGAGGATACGATGAGTAATAGTGGCATCAAAATATTTGGCATTATTTCAGGATAATTCTTATGATATTTTGACCGGACAAGTCAAACTGAGAGTAATATATTATTCTCTTTTCCATCATCCAAATCTTCTATTGATCATTTTGATATATCAAAATATACAAACATACAATTAAATTAGAGTATTGCATTGTTTTATAAATGGAAAAGGAAATGATTTTATAAAATAGTAACCAATGGACTGTGGGAGTCTGAGGTGACACCATTCAGGCCAGCTCATACCTAAATTAGCTAGGAAGTAAGCATACTAAAAAAAATGTATCTCTTTATTTTTTCAGTAAAGGAAGAACAAAAACTAGTCCAAATCAATCCACACTATGGATTTCAAAGAGCAACAAGAAGGAAAGTATCATGGAGATATAACAACTCAATGATTTGTCTTCCAAGGGAGAAATCATGCTTTAACTTTCTGGGTGTGCATAATCTATGACATCAGAACATTTGCTCGGAATGGCTTTGAAATCTCAATCATCAAGATGAACTGTATGCTCCACCTTGAGGCAAATATTAAGATAATTTTATATGTTTGTTATTTCATTAACAAAATATGCCATGCTAAATAAAGAAGTAAAGTCTGTTTATTTTGCAAAAAGAAGCTCCTGAACTTCATCTGAACAATAAAGTAGACAGCAAAATTAAGAATGACCCATGTACATATCAGGAGTATGTGTTTGAAATGGTAATAGAAAGCTATTTTTCTTTTATCTTTCATGTTGTAGTGTAGTTGAAATACTATAAATTATACTGAAATTTACACTGTATAAAATATTTTATCTTTGCTTAGCTATTTGATAAAATAGATTGCTCTACTCTGTATTTTTATGGCTTTTTATTTTTTAAAGAGACTGTTCATTAATTAAGCAAATGTGTCAATGTCAGCACATTTTACAGGAGTTTCTTTTTTATTTTCAGTGCTGAAGCACTTAACTGAAGTGCTTGAATTCAAGTGTAATACTCATAAAAGCCACTTAAGATAAAACAGTCATTTGGTCATCTGCTTAGTATCTTGCAAACACACATGGAAATAATGCCATGTAATGTAATAAGGAACAATTTCAGAAGCTGCCATGCAAACCTAACAGTTCAAATATTTTACTTTAAAGATGAGTAAACATCTCTCTTTTATCACATGTGGAAGGCACAGTTAAACCTTAAAATTATTGTGGAGCTTGAAATCAAGAGAATTTTCAAAAGAAATTTAATACATTTTATTCACAATAATGTTTTAAAATGTAGAAATAACAAAGGAAAATGAAGTATTAAATGGCGGTCCAAACTGCATGAGTTCACAAATAGACCCTCAGCTTGGGTGGGGTCCCATGGTGGGCCAAGGACTCCACAACTCTTAATCTCCTACATTTATCTCATCATATGTCTAAGACAAAGAACACTTCATGAGGTCAATATTTCCACTGGGTATCACAGCAAAGGCTATTATGAAGATTACTTATCAACTTTGGGTAGCCTATGTGGGCTCACGTTATAGTCTTAGAATAAGGATGAGAAGAATTGAGGTAACGGAACTGAAGTAACAACTGTAATGTGACATTAGGATTAAAAAATGAGTGTGGTTCAAGAACAATTATGGAGTGCCACATATTTGAAGAACTATCATGTTTCCCTGGGTTGTCTTTTCTCCAGGATAAATCTCAGTTACTTCAAACTATTCTCATATGGAATGAAGACACTATTTTTATAGTACCATTCTTTCATAGGCAACTTTTGTTACCTGCCTTTGCTTTCATCATTTATATACATATTTTTAGAAGTTTGCTTATTATTTTTATTATTAGTTTGGGGGCTTGAAATCAAAATAATTTTCAACAGACTTAACTATATTTGATTCACAATAATGTATTACAATGCAGAAGCAACACAGAGAAATAAAACATCCAATGGTGGTCCAAATAAACAGCTTGTGGGTGGGGTCTGCTACCCACATACTCTTCACCTTCTACATTTATCTTGTCATATGTACATATAAACCTAACAAATTAAACAAATAAGCATTTCTCCATATAAATAAGAATAGAAAAAAGGATTGTACATGAAATCAATACTCTCCACTATATATAGTTTGCTTTTTTTTT
>JAQQSZ010010773.1:0-12421 GCA_028646595.1 Phalanger gymnotis
AAAAAAAAAACATAGCTAATAGCTCTTCCTGGATATGCATCCATCTGTATATATTATATGTGTGTGTGTGTGTGTGTGCGTGTGTAATATACACACACACACAGATAATATGTTTATTAAATATTTACTACATACCACAGACTGAGCTAAGGGCTCAAGTTACAACTATAGTATAAGGAAAAAGACTGTCCCTGCCCTCAAGAAGCTTCCATTCTAATGATGAATAAAGGAGAACTAGAAAGGGAGGTGGAGAGAAGAAGGATGAGGATAGGGTGGGTAGGTAGCTAGGGAAGAAGTGGAGACCTACAGAGAGTGAGCTGATCTGAGAGTGAAACAAGTATGTCTGGGCCCCTCAGGAAATCCTGGTCTGGCTTAGGGAGTCACCAATCAGAAGAGTGGATCTTAGAGCAGAGGTTATTCCAGGGTGACAAGGCCTCTAGTGAGGGGTTGAAGAAAACATACAATTTCTTTTTCCTGTGGTTGCGTTTGCTAGGCTGATGCTAGCTCTATTCCTTAGAACTGTTTTGTTGTTGTTATTTTTTTTGGTGGGGCAATTAGGGTTAAATGACTTGTCCAGGGTCACACAGCTAGTAAGTGTCAAGTATCTGAGGCTTGATTCCAACTTAGGTCCTCCTTACTCCAGGGCCAGTGCTCCATCCACTGCACCACCTAGCTGCCCCAAGCTGTTGAAGTTTTAAGGAAGTTAATGAAAATACAGAGCAATCCTTTCTCTCCCATCAGTTATCTTCACATTAATATTCAAGGAGCCCATTGTCCCCCTTAGTCAGTGTCTTCCAGAGACATTATAAAATCACTGGATCATAGATTGAGATCTGGAAGAGCTCTTAAATGTCATCCAGTCCAACCTCCTCTTTTCACCGATGGAGAAACAGATGCCTAGAGAGATTAAAGAACTTGACCACAGCCATACAGACAGTAAGTAGGAGAACTGGGATTTGAACTCATGTTCTCTGACTCTAAATCCAGGGTTCACATCATATGCTGATGTGTATTTTTAGGAAATCTACTTAATTTTGTTTCTATAGTAAATTATATGTATATACATGTGTATATGTATATATATATATATGTATATGTGTGTATATATACATATATGTATATACTTTGGGGATAAGGTAACATCTTTGCTTGTATTCATGGGATATGATTTATACTCTAATGTAGCTAAAACCTAAATGGCACAGTGAGGCATTTTATAAAGGGATTTAGGGGGTGGGGAGGGCTGGCAAGGGAAGGAATACGTATGCTCATGAAGATTATTTTCTTTTTTAGATAATGTTATTTTTTCCCAATTACATTTAAAAACAATTTTTAACATTTGGTTTTTTTAAGTTTTTAGTTCCAAATTCTTTCCCTCCTTCCCTCCCTTCCCCTCTTCCTGAGATAGTACACAATCTGATATAGGTTAAACATATGCGATCATTTAAAACATTTCCATATCAATCATTTTGTTCAAGAAAACTTGAACAAAAAGAAATTGAAAATAGTATGCTTTGGTCTGTTTTCAGACAACATCAGTTCTTTCTCTGGATATGGATAGCATTTTCCGTCATGAGTCCTTTGGGATTGTCTTGGATCATTGTATCGATGAGAATACCTAAGTCATTCACTTGATCATCATACAATATTGCTGTTACTGTGTACAATGTTGTTCTGGTTGTGTTCATTTCATTCTATACTAGTTCATGCAAGTCTTCCCAGGCTTTTATGAAATTATCCTTATGTCATTTCTGTTTTTAATGTAGTATTTAATTTTTTCCTAATTACATGTAAAGACAATTTTAAACATTCATTTTTTTTTTAGAAATGCTTACCTAAGATGGTAAGCAATTGGATATAGGTGATATATGTATAATCGTGTAAAACTTATTTCTGTATTAGTCATCTTATGACAGAAGAAACATACCAAAAGGAAAAAATCACAAAAAAAATTTTTAAATGAAAATTAGTATGTGGATGACATTTTTCATTATGACTCCTTTGGCATTGTCTTGGGTCAATAGCTAAGTCATTCATAGCTGATCATATTACAATATTGCTGTTACTATGTACAATGTTCTCCTGGTTCCGCTCATTTCACTTTTCATCAATTCATGTAAGTCTTTCTAGGTTTTTCTGAAATCCTCCTGCTCATCATTTCTTATAGCAAAATTTCCATTACAATCATATACCACAACTTGTTCAGTCATTCCCCAATTGATGAGGATCTCCTCAATTTCCAATTCTTTGCCACCAGAAACAAGAGGTGTTATAAATATTTTTGTACAAATAGGTTCTTCTCCCAATTTCCCCACTTTTTTAATCTCTTTGAAATACAGACCTAGTAGTGGTATCACTGGATCAAAAGGTAAGCACCATTTTAGCCCTTTGGGCATAATTCCAAATTACCATCCAGAATAGTTGAATAAGTTCACAACTCCACCAACAGTGTCCCACTTTTCCCACATCCTCTCCAACATTTATCATTTCCCTTTTTTGTCATATTAGCCAATCTGATGGATGTGAAGTGGTAGCTCAGAGTTGTTTTCATTCATATTTCTCTAATCAATAGCGAATTAGAGCATTTTTTCATATTACTATAGACAGTTTTGATTTCTTCATCTGAAAGCTGTCTATTCATATCCTTTGTTTATTGTTTGGGGAATGATTTGTATTCTTATAAATTTAATTCAGTTCTTTATATATTTGAGAAATGAAAGTATAAAGACTATTTTCAAAAAGAGATATTTGCATAGCAGTTTCCAGGTTAATGGCTGGCAGATGGACCAAATGACTGGCTCTTTATTTAACTGGCCACATTATTCAATTCTCCTCATGCACATGTTCATTTCCTCTGAGGAAGAAACAGGAAGGAACACTATTGATAAGTATATTTGGAGACCTCAATCTTCAGTAAATCATTGGCTTAGAGATCTGAAATAAAACTTAGTACACTCATTTTTTATTCTCTCCCTATGCTCTGCTCCCCTTAACTCTTTGCCCTCCATACTACATCCCCAACTGCAGCTCCCAGTTCTGGGAATTAAAGCCTAGAGACCTTCTAGCTTCTTTCCTTATCATTTTGGCTTTCAGAATTTCATCACCTAAGATTCCTTGTTCTTGATAATCTGTACTCTAAGAACTCCCTCTGTTGCTGCTCCCCTTTTCTATATACACCAAGAGGAGAAGAGGTTTAGTCTAGATCCTTGGCTACCTACCCTGATGTGACAAGCTGTGACCCGTTCCCCTAGAAAAGACTAAAGACTTCCCTGAGCCCTGATGACTGTGAATGAGCTAGAACTGACCTGGACTCTATAAGACAGGGATTCTGAACCTTTTTTGTGTCATGGATCCCTTTGGCAATCTGATGAAGCTTATGGACCCTTTCTTAGGACAATGCTTTTAAACGCATACAATAAAAGTAAATAAGATTACATAGGAAACCAATTACATTGGAAATTTTTGTTGTTGAATTCTGTCCAACTCTTCATGACATCATTTGGAGTTTTCTTGGCAAAGATTCCAGAGTGGCTTATAATTTTATTCTTCAGCTCATTTTACAAGTGAGGAAACTGAGGTAAACAGGATTAAGTCACTTTCCCAGGGTCACACAGCTAATAAGTATCTGAGACTGGATTTGAACTCATGAAGATAAGTCTCTCTAATTCCAAACCCAGTGCTCTATCCACTATGCCATCTAGCTGCTCATTTTAGAAATATAGCCATTGAAATATTAAAAATTCCAAGTTCATGGACCCTCTGAAATCTATCCACAGACCCCCTTCATGAACCCCAGTTTAGGAACCTATGCTTTAGGACAATTGCCCATGAGAAGAGATTCCCTAGAGGAGCTCTGTACATCCTAGAACAAATTTTGTCTCTCTTTCTCTATACCAATTGTCAGGTAGAGAAACCATGATGGGTGAATATTAATATGCTTTTAGAATTTATTCTCTTGGTCTGAGGCACTGATGTAGGATGGCCTATTTCTGTTCTACTCTTCATCTTCTCTTGAATTAGCTGTGTACCTTTAGGCTAGTTGCTGAACTTTTCTTTAAAAAATTTTTAAAAATTTTTATCATTACCTATTATTTTTATATCGCCTTCTTTTCTGAATACATGCCTTCCCCCTGCCCTCAGCAAGTAATAAAAAAAATAACAAAAAGGAAAAAAGGCAATTCAGAAAAAACTAACCAATACTTCAATTAAGATTGACAGTGTATGCGATGCTCCACACACTCATAGTATCCCCTTTCTTCATCTATTCTTCAGGGTCATGTTTAGTCATTGTAATAATATAGCATTCTGTTATTTTTTTTTGTTCTTTCCATTTTTATTGTTAGAATCATTGGGCCACGTAGTCTCTCCTTCACCCAGCCATCTTCTGCCCTGGGGACGTCTTGTACCATCCCTATTTCTGCTTCTTACTCTGAGAATTGTAATCAAATTAACTCCATCATTGCCTCTGGAAAGGGCATGTCTATTGACTGCCCTGTTGTTCTACTCATCATCCTAGTGACTTTCCTAACCAAAACTCCCTTCCTTGGCTACCGCTGTTATGTCTTCCTCTTTGGAGGTGAAGGCAGGAATTGTCTTACCTTTCCATTTGTATCCCCTCCTCCCTGGAACTTAGTACAATGCTTGGCACATAGTAAGTACTTAATAAATACTTTTCTTTTTTATGTTTTCCTGGCTTTGTATTAGTTCATACCAGTATTCTTATGCTTCTCTGAATGGTTTTTACCCATTACATTCATGTACCACAATTTGCTTAATTATATATCAATCAATGGTCATCGATTTTGCTGGAGAAAAAGTCCTTTGCTGTAAATTGATTCTGTAAATACTTTGACTGAGAGGTGTCAAATACACACATGTGGATGGCATGTGGGTTTGTTACAGCACTTTTGAGTGCTGCCTGAACTAGATTAAAATGTAATTGAGAAATGTTTAACAAAATAAAGATATGATTAGACATAAATAACATTCATATGTGGGTTTCTAAGGCAATATGTGGCCTGCAAGAATCCTTATGTATAGTTTAGTGGCTCTGTTTCTATTTGAGTTTGATACCAATGTCTTCCTTGGTGTATATGCTTAACAATGGCATCTCTGGGTCAAAGGATGACATTTTATTTTTCTGTGTGTCAGCCCCCTCATTTGTTAGATGACAATAATACCTGCCATATCAACCTCTCTGCGTTGTTATAAGTATCAAATGAGATAATACAGGTGAAACGACTTTGAAAAATTAAAAAATTAAAAAGTGCTCTACATTTAAATAGCAGACATTTTAATGTAACGTCTAACTGCTACTATTCCACAAATCTAGGATCATTCTCATAAAGTAGGCCCACTTACCTACCTTCTGCCAAGGTCCCTGTGCAGGGCTTTGGAACTCACAGAAAAGTTGTAGCCTAATAAATAGAGTGTTTGTTGATTTGACTTGGCTCGACCTGCCTGCCTCAAACACTTACTAGCTATGTGACCCTAGGCAAGTCAGCTCTTGCCTTCCTCGGTCTCCTCATCTATAAAATGGAGATAACAATAACACCTACCTCCCAGGATTATTGTAGGGATAAACTGAGATAATATGTGTAAAGCATGTTGCGAATCTTAGCACATTATATAAATGTTAGTTATTATTTAAAATTAACTGTATAGTTTTTGTTACACTTTCCAGTCCCTGGATTGCCATATCCAGGAGGGAATAGGAACGTAAGAGGATTCTTGAGGACCTCTCAGAGCATTGAGTGTTGCCTTGGGAAGAGCCTGTCTGCCACAGTGTAATGAAGGGCAAAGCGACCTCCTTTTCCCAATAAAGGGCTTGTCAGATAACTCTGGCCGATTTATATTCAATGACTGATAGGTACATAGCTCTTCTGTACATAGAGATGTTTCTTGCATATAACCAGGAGTCAGGCTGCAGAATTTACTCATTGGTCTTTATGCCTCAAATAGCAATTTGTACCCTGCCTTAATTCTCCATTTCCCTCAGAGCTGTAATTAGAAGGTACTGAAGGGTCAGGAGGAGTAGGGAGGAATGGGACAGCTTACAATATGAGATATGTTCACATCAGCAGCTACCACTACTTTTGGAACTTAGTCAAGTTATTTCATCTCATTACTTTTAATTGCATACCTCCCCTTTTTCTCCACCCTCCCTCTCCCTTTTTGGTTCAATCTCCAAAGTATGGAGTCATTTTTCCTTTCTTTCAAAATGATCTAGGAAAGAAAAAAAATGTTGCTAAGAATCATATTTGCTTTTCTTTTGTTGATTGTTTTTTGATTGGTTCAATGGAAAGAGTGTTGGGTTTGAAGTCAAAAGAGCTGGATTCAAATTCTGGTTCTTCCAGTTGATACTTGTGTGACCATGGGCAAACCTGAACCTCCCTAAGCCCTAGTTTTGTTATCTGCAAAGTGAAGGCATTGGACTAGATAACCTTTAAGGTCCCTTCTGCCTCTCAATCTATAATCTTATGATTCTTCTAAATAAGATCTATAGGATAGTGAAATCTCTGCGTCACACCAAATCTATAATTTGCTTTGTTTCTTGGGGAAGGTGTGAGGGTGAGTATATAAAAAGAGGGTGAAGCAGTGGCTCCCAAAGGCTATGTTCATTTTTGCTGCCCTCCACCATTCTATCCCTAATCCTGCAACTTAGATGGGTGCACATTTTGCAAAAATACTGTTACCATCCCCCTACCCCAAACTTTTATTTCCAAATAAGACAGATTCTAGCCTAGTGTGAAGCAAGCAAATTATCTAGGTCTATTCCCACAGATTAGTTTTTCTCTGTTAATATTTTCACTTTCGCATACTATGTCACATGCTCTCACCAATGGAGTTCTTTAGTTTGATTTTGGGGAATTAATGAAAAACCTTCATTGGTAATTTGTTATTTGGGGATACACCATCAAGAGTAAGTCAATCATTTTTCTCTGAGGGAACATAACCCATTTTGTTTAACTTATGGCAAGCAACCAAAACACAAATTAGAATGTGTTCAAGAAAAGAACAAAGTGCTATGGGTATGCAGTATAGCTAAAAATTGATTCCAAATGGGGAATCAAGAAAGCTTCAGAATACGAAGGTAGCAATTGAAGTGAGCCTTCAAGGACAGGTAGGAATTATATAGGCAAAATCTAGAGGAGAAGGCCATCTCAGATGGAAGGAACAACATAGACAAAAAATATGGAGGTGAGAAAACATGCTCAATATCTGGAAAACAATTAATAGTTTTGCTTCTCTGGAGTTTAGGTTACTGCTTACGAAAATCATCAGTAAATGATGAGGTAGCAGACTAACTGTGGAGGAGATTGATTGTAAAAGAAAAGCATTTGGACTTGAAGTAATGGAGAACCATTTAAATCTTTAGTGTAGGGGATAACAAGATAAGAATGAGCACTCAAAGTAAGATGGAGCTATAGAGTTTACCTAGATTTTAGCAAAGCATTGGATAAAGCCTCTCATGCTATTCTGATGCAGAATATGGTGATGTTGGTTAGACAACAGGCCAAATTGATAGACTCAGAATGCGTCAACTCAAAGAATTCATTAAAAGCTTTATAGCAATTGGGAAAGAGGCATTAGTAGAGTGTTCTATGGATCTGTATTAGTACTTCTACTATATAACACTTTTGTCAGCAACTTGGACAAATATATGTGTGCATATATATATATATATATATGTATATATGGCATGCTTTGCAAATTTGTAGATCCCATAAAGCTGGGAAAGATAGCTAGCACCTTGGATGACAGAGTCTAGTTCCATAAAAGACTTGACATTGGGCCTAGAACATTATGCTTGGGTTAAAAAAAAATCAACTTCAGAAGAATGAAGTGAGGAAGTTATGTCTAGGTAACCATTTGTCTGAAAAAGATCCAGGGGTTCTAATGTATTACAAACTCAATAGGAGGCAGTAGTGGAATATAGCGGCTATTAAACTTAATGTAACCTTTGACTGCATTAAGAGAGGCTTTATGTCAAGGAATAGGATGAAGATCTCTCAGTACTCTTCCCTGGTCAGACCACATTTTTTAAGATAATATTTTATTTTTTCCTAAATTACATGTAAAAGCAATTTTCAACATACTCAAAAAAATTTTGAGTTCTAAATTCTCTTCTTCTCTTCCTCCCATTTTCCCTCCCTGAGACAATAAGTAATCTGATATAGGTTATCCATCTGCAATCATGTAAAACGTTTTCATATTATATATTTTGAGAAAGAAAATTTGAACAACAAAAAAAAAAATGAAAAATAGTGTGCTTTGGTGTACATTCAGACTCCAACAGTTCTTTCTCTGAAGGCAAATGGCATTTTCCATCATGAGTCCTTTGGGTTTGAGTCAGAGCATATTTAGAGTATTGTATTCAGTTCTGGATGCCACTAAAGCTTCCCCTTACCAATCACAGACCATGCCTTCCCACCCAGATCACAATGGGAAACTCTAGGGCCCAGCGGGAACAGGGCACAGAGATCCTTTCTCCTTTCCCAATCCAGCCCCCCTTGCCTAGTTCCCACCGGACTCTGGACACTTCTCCCTGTTTGGATGCTGATGCCCCATTCCCACTGCCTCAGGAGGATACACAGAGCCCCCACTCCACTCTGTCCATTAGTTCCACTATTCCTTTCTCAACAATTATGGTTTGGGAACATGGCACCTCATACCATGAATAGAGATGAACAGAAAGTTGCCAACTTTAATTTTTCCAGCAAGATAATGGACTACTGGATATTGCCATCTAATCTGCCTTTGCACATTAAGAAGATAAGCCCTCCTAAATATGTTATCTACTCTAATTAGGATATGAGTTCCTTTAGACAAGGAAAGGGCTGTCATTTCCCTTTGCATCCTCAATGCTAAGCATAGTGCTTGGCACATAGCTGGTGTTTAAAAATGGTTTGTTTTTTTAATTCATTCACTCATCCATCCATTTACATTTTAAGAATTATAAAGAGCATCTAGGGAAAGGTGGCCAGGTTGGTAAAATAGATCATACTCATGTCATATGGGGATCAATTGAAGGAACTGAGGATGTTTGGCTTAGAGAAGATTCAGGAATTAATATGCTAGGTATCTTCAAGTTAGGTGATACTGTGGCTAGAGTGCTGGGCTTGGCGGCAGAAAGACCTGAGTTCAAATTTAGCCTCAGACACTTATTATGTTATCTTGGGCAAGTCACTTAACCTCTATTCATCTCAGTTTCCTCATCTGTTAAATGGGGGTGGTGGTAATAATAGTACCTATTTTTGTAGGGTTGTGGTGAGAATCAAATGAGGAAATATTTATAAAGCACTTAGTACAGCAGGCACTTGGTAGGTACTATGTAAGTGTTACCTATTATCATTATGTGGAAGAGAGGTTATACTCATTCTGCTTGCCCCAACCAATCAACAGTTTATTAGGTGTCTTCTATGTGCCCAGGCACTGTGTTAGGTACTGGGGACATAAGTACAAAGAATAAAACAATTTCTACTTGCAATGAGCTTACATTTTTCCAAATGGGAAAATAGTATGAATAGGTGGTAATTGCAAAGAAGATAAATTTAGGCTTGTCATAAAGGACAAATTTGGGCTTGTCAAAATGGTCCGAACAATTAGAGCTATGCAAAATTGGAATGGTTTGCTTTGAGAGTTGATGGGTTCTCCTTCATCTGAGCGCAATCAGACTATTGAATATGTTATAGGGAGGATTCTTTTTTCGCTTTTTTTTTGGTATGAATTGTACTAGATTTTCCTTTCCAGCTCTAAAATTCTGTGATTCTGTATTCAGCACAGGGAAGAAAAGGGAGACCTGTCAGGTACTAAAATTGAAGAGTTTGTTTAATGTACATATATGCAAAAAAAAGTCAAGGCACTCTTGGTTTCTTCTTGAATTTGGGCAGAGTCCCTTAAGGCAGTTGGTGAATAACAGGTGTGAGGTGTCTTCATAATCAAAATAACCTTCTGCTACATAACAAATCAGGTCTTTCCTTGGTCTTTCTCTTTCGGCTGAATTCAATCTCATTCCTAATCTTTAGTGGCTAATTTTAACTTTCAAGTGCCTAGTTCTGGCAGCTAGTTACAGCGCCAGTGACTATACTTAGAGGTCTAATCTCATTAGCACTGTACACAAGGGTTAGCACTAGTAAATCCTAGACCTAGAATACTCTCTGGGCCTCTATTTAGAAAATCTGAGTCAAGTCGGAATTCCTGATCTCATCACCTCTTTACCTTGAAAACATGAGAACACTTTCTAAAGTCCGAATGGAAATTCTCTCCACTCTATGGGAATTTTTTTAAAAGTCCAAATGGAAATTATCTGCTGTCAGCTGACAGGAGATATTTCTACCTGCTCCTAAGGAGGAAATCTGTCTACTAGTGAGAGGAGGATATGACCCTGTGCTACAAATTGGCTATGAAAGACTACACCCTGGATTGTGGTTAGCCTGGATTAACATCTAGCCAAAAGGGAACATTTTCAAAGCTAAATTTTCTGTCCACAATGTAAGGCCTATTAAAACAGTCATAGGTTCACAAGCTTTGAAAAAAGTTTTATTGCTATCTTTTCATTTTTTTAATATCATAGTCATTTTTACTTTAATTAGTTGTCCTTCCATTCTGTCTTTTGGATGTTGAGCCCTCTCTTATTTTCTTTTTATTCTAAATTTAACTAAAAAAGAAAACCAAAAGAGAGAATTACATGTGAAATTGTGAATCTCTATTATGTACAGTTTGCTTTTTAAAAAAAATTATAGTGAGTGAAAGAAGTGACTGATGAAATAAAGGTTTTATCTTCGTAGCATTTCAATTTATTAAGCAATGCATACCAATTGCCCAACAAATTGGGATCAGATATCATCATCTTAGGCCTAGAGCCTGAACACAGAGGGAGACACATTTTTATACATTAAAAACAATTAATCAAATAAGGCCAATTAATTGAAAAGAAGCAATACGACATTGGTATCTGATTTGTAATTGGAGGAAAGATTAGGGACTTTTCAAATTGGGAGGAGGGAGCGAACAGGTGCAATTGTCTGATATCAGAAAAGGAGGTGTCTCACTCCCCAAAGTATCTGTAAACAATCACAGGAACATGGAAACAATAACTTATTGATAAGTATGGGGCCAGCTTTCAGATAAGACACATGAATTGCTTAAGATGTACAATTGTGAGAAACTTCTTGCTTCAATCTTTGGATCTGACTGGGTTTTTGGTCAGCATACCCTAGGTGTCCCTAGTTAAGGGTCTCTAAGCTGCAGGGAGTGGAGGTCCAGCTTGCCAGACACTCAGGGATAAATTCAAAAAATATAACAAGATTTTCTTCCAATTCCCACAAGTTGAATAGTTTCCTCACGAGACAGAATTTTGACTAGACACATGAACTAGCTCCAGAATTGAGTCACAGGATGGAGTCAGTGTGGTTCACTCAATTCCCACAAATAACTACTTGCAGTCCTAATCCTCTGGATTCCCTCAGTATACAATAAATTCAATATTAAATTACTGTCAAAATTGTCTTATTTGTCTACATTTCTTTCTGAACTTTTTCTGTTCTTTTGTATGTATTTTTAAGATGCTTCAGTTCCTCCCCTTTTCTTTCTTTTCTTTTTCTTTTTTATTGCTAAGTTTCCCTCTTTCTTTTAAATTAAAAAAAGTAGCCTTGTGACTAATGAACATAATCAAACAAAGCAAACACACACATTTTCCATGTCCAAAAATGTATGTCTCATTCTGCAGACTTTGAGTCTGTTGTGTCTCTCTCTGTCAAGAGGTGGGTAGTAGGTTTCATGATTGATACTCTAGAGTCTTTGATCACTGCATTGAATAGAGAACTATATATACATACATAGTACATACACATATATAACACATATGTATGTGTTCTGGTTCTGCTCACTTCACTCTGCATCAGTATCACAAGTCTTCCCAGGTTTCTTTGAAACTGTCATTTTTGTTGTTTCCTATGGTACAATAATATTCCATTATATTCATATTCCCAAAAATTGTATTATTGCATTATTTTATACCATAGTCGTTTTCACCTCTTCATTCTGCACTTTCCCACTCAGGTACTGAATATTCGCTTTCTACAGTCAAACATTTTGTACAGAGAAAGAGATATTTCTTGAAGTGATTATCTAAGATTGATATAATTGACATTGTAGGGTGATCATAGGGTCATAGAATTAGAACTGGAGGAGAACTTAAAGGCCATCCAATTTAACTCCATAATTTTGCAGATGAGGAAACTGAGGTCCACAGAGCTTAAATGACTCACTTAAGATCATACAGTTAGGTTTGGGGCATGATTTGAACCCTGGCCTTTAAGACTCCAAGCCAAGTGTTTTATCAACCACTCCTGATGAAATCATGTGAGAATGCAAGCTGAATACAAAAATGATGGCATGATCCTCATTCAATTTTTTT
>JAQQSZ010010774.1:0-12421 GCA_028646595.1 Phalanger gymnotis
TGAAACAGCTTGGATATAAGAAGTGAGAGACAGTGAGAAGTCCGGGATGATTCCTAGCTTGCAAATCTGAGGGACTGGAAGAATAGTGAGTGGTATACTATACAATGATAGGGAAGATAGGAAGTGAGAGTTGCTATAAATATATATATATATATGTAATATTATGAATATATAAATATAAATACAAAATAAAAAAAAAAGAGCAATCTCTTCTTAACCTTTATATATTCCTCTTAGCTCATTTTTCTTGTTTTATTGCTTTAGCTAGCATTACTATCACTACATAAAATAGTGATAACAGATTTACCCCTAATTTTATTGGAAAGGCCTCACATTTATCCCCATTACATACATAATACTGGCTCTTAGTTTTAGATATATACTACTTAGCATTTATTACTGTTTTCTAGTGTTTTTAAAACAGGAATGACTAAAACCCTGCCCCCAAAACCCTTTTTCTGTATCTACTGATATAGCTGTGTAATTTTGTTGTTCTTGCTATTAATGATGACTATTAATGTTTATGATATTCCTAATATATGAAACAAATCTGCATTTCTGATAACAGCTTAACCTGGTCATGTATAATCTTGCTCATATATTGCTGTAGCCTCTTTGCTAATATTTTATTTAAAAGATTTACACCCATAATTATTAGGGATATTGGTTTACAAGAGGTACCATCCCCCATACCCCAGGGCTACAGGGGATTACAAAAATTAAGCAGTTACTACCAAAAAATGCACACACAGAGGAGAAAGAATCCAATAAAAGATAGTTATTATGGGAATAGAGAAAACAGAAGGTCATCTTCGGAGGAGGATATTGAAGCAAAGAAACCCCCTTCTGCCCCAAAGAATAATGTCAAATGGTCAAAGGAGCCAGGATTACAACCAAGAATCACCTACTAGAACGATTGAGTATAATCCTTCAGAGGAAAAAATGGATATTCTATGAAATAGAGGACCTCCAAGCATTCTTGATGAAAAGACCAGAGCTAAATAGAAAATTTGACTTTCAAATATAAGAGTCAAGAGAAGCATAAAAAAAAAAAAGAGGAAAGAGAAATCTTAAGGGACTATGATAATGCCATTACCTTGTTTGATCATGACTGCTACTCCTGGTTTTCTGAATTCAGATGAATCATAATAAATTATTCTCGAGGGCTAAGTTTTAACTCTGTGTATCTTTATGTTTTGAGTGTATTTCTTGTACACATCTTGTCAGAATCTGCTTTCTAATCCATTCTACTATCCACTTAGGTTTGGGGTAATTTTATTCCATTCACATTTACAGTTATAATCATTAATAGTTTGCTTTCCTCTATCCTAAACTCTTTTAAAAAATTTCCCTCCATGCAATACTTTTTCGATCTTTGCTCCCTATCCCTTCTTTAAAAAGAGAAGAGTGATAGGAGATATGTGCTCAAAACCAGTGCTCTATGTTTGATGTAGTCTGCTTCTGTTCTTCTGCTCTTCTTCTCTTCTCTTTGTCCAGCCCTCGATCACAGGTTCTCAAAGTTTTAAACTTCTCTTCATGGTTGTTATGGTAATTAGGGTGGGCCTTTTTTTTTTTTTTTTTTTTGCAGTTCTCTTTTGGAATGCTAAGGCCATCAAATGCCTTAAATGAGTCTTCCCTTTGTTTGAATGGGGCAGGTAAAGTGGGACCCTTTTGTCTTTTGTTTTGGAGTGCTTCTCAGCACTGAGGTAATCAAGTACCTTTGATGAGTCTTGCCTTTCAAATGTAGTGGCAAGCAAAATGGGACTTTTTGCTGTTTTTTATTTGATTGCTTCTCAACACTGAGGTAATTAAGTGCCCCAGGGTCCTGAGACATGTATATAAGATCTGAGGTTGGCGTTTTTGTTTTGGGGGCACACTCATTTGAAGAGTATTGGTGATTTGGCCAGAGGAGACTCTGGGTAGCTGTTGGAGCCCCCTTGGCTTTGAAAACCCAGATGTTGGTGCTTCTCTCTCTGGTAACTGTGTACTGCTTGGACAGACAGCTAGAAGGCTGTCTGCTGATTCATGTTTATTTGCTATGTTCATATAATGTATGCTTGTAATTTCTGTTTGTATTCTCTCTGAAGTTCGGGGTGATGGCTTTTTACCCTGAACTAAGTGAATGGTATATGTATATTTAATTAAAGTGAGAAAGGTTAACCCCTTAAAATTGCTTTCCTTAGAAAAGAAGATGAAAGAAACTGTGCTAGGAGCCCTCCTGTGTGCTGGTGTTGTTGGTCTTTCACCTCCACAGCAGCTGCTAGCAACATTGTTGTCACAATGGTCCCCTCTCCAAGGTTAAAATTTCTTTCAGTTATGACTCATGCTTCCCTGAATCTACTCTTTTATTTCCCCCTCCCTTGACACTCTATTCTTGTTGAGCTGAATGTATTTCTACATGGAATTCTTTATACATATATGCGTGAATGTTCTACCTTTTTTTGACTAGTGAATCTAAGGTTCATTTCCCCACTTCTTCTCCTTTTTGTGTAGTCTAATTGCTCACTGATAATGTGAGGTAGTAAGTTCCCTCATCCTTTCTCCCCCTTTCTTCACTAGTGTATTGCTTTTCCCCTTTTAATATCAAGGTAATCAAAATATAACAAAACCACACAGAGATCTATTGTCTTATTTAGCTCCTTCTATGAACACTGAGCACGTTAGGGTCCTAAAGGGACAATTTATCATCTCCATGTATTAAAAAATCAAACACTCCATCCCTATGTAGTCCTCAACGTTCATTCATATTTACCTTTTCTGGACTTTTGTGTTTATATTTCAGAGTTTCTGTGCATCTGTAATCTTTTCAGAAGGAATCCTTGGAGGTTCTCCATTTTTTTACTCTATTATAAGATTATATTTAGTTTTGCTAGTAAGTTATTCTTGATTGTAAACCTGTTATGCCATTTGGAATATTCTATTCCATGCTCTCCATTCTTTTATAATTGTATCTATTAAATTTTGTGTGACTTTGGTCCCTTGGTGCTTGAATTGTTTCATTCTGGCTGCTTTCAATATTTTTTTCTTTGACCTGGAAGATCTTTCTTTTTACTATGACATTCCTTAGAGTTTTCATTTTGAGATTTCTTTCAGGAAGGGACTGATGAATTCTTTCTACTTTCAATTTAACTTCTTGTTCTAATGGCAGTTTTATTCTATTCTATTTTATTTTATTGTTCTAAGCAGTTTTATTTTCTTTCTTGAAACATGAAATTCAGTATCACTTTTTGGCCCCGGCTTTCAGGTAGTTCAAAAATTTTAAATTTCTCTATACATGTTTCATAGAACAGTTGTCATTTACATGAGTTATGTCATATTTTCTTGTATTTTTAGGAGTTTGTCTTTATTTTAATTTTTTAGTTGTTGTCTCATAGACTTTTCTAATTTTCAGAGTCTATTTCTTGGGTAAGATTTTATACCTCTTTTACTAAGATGTTAATTTTCCTTGTCAGTCTTTCCTCCAGAGCTTCCATTTCTTTTCCAGCTCTTTCTTCTAGAGTTCTCATACCATTTTAAATACCATTTTAAAATCCCTTTTTTAGCTCTTGATTAATTTCTTCTAGGACTTCTAATTGGCCTTGTGGCAAAGCTCTTTTTCTTTGAGACTTTGTTTATTGAAGCTTTAGTTGCTCTCTTTGTCTGGGTTTGTTTCTTCTGAACATTTGGATCCATAGCAGCTCTTTGCCATCAATGTTTATTTCTGCTTATGAATTCTTTAAACCTTACTTCCTAAATTGGGATTTTGTGTTAGGGCCAGGTTCTGTATATTTCTGGAAAAATATTGGGACCTTGTATGGTTTTGAGCTGTATTATCTGAATTCCAGCAACTGCTTTCCCCAGGAATTAAGTGCCATGTTCTTCAAGTACTTCAGGGGTAGCTCAAACTGTGTTGTTGCAAACATTTAGTTTGCCCTGAGGAATTTATTCTAGGACTCGGTCTGATTGATGTCTTCTTGGTCTTAGATTTGCAGACTCACCATCCTATTTGGATCAGAGCTATATAATTGCAGTCTTGCCCCTGGCTGGAGTTCAAGTTAGCAAGTTGCTGGCCCCAGGACCTATTGGCTACCTGGAAGGCTATTCAAGTAGAGAACAACATAAATATAGTCCCCCCACAGTCCCTGCCCTGAGTCATTAGACTGTGAACTAAGTCTATAATCCCATTTTAGTGTCAGATTGACAGAGCTATATGTTTACCCTGGGTCTACAGCTCCTGCCTTGGTTACTTGCCCCTAGGCTAAGTTCAAGTTCCCACTCTGGTGTCAGAACAACCTTGATTTCAAGACCATTCTTAGTTTGTCCCTATAGGATGAATCACCAATAATGCTCTGAGGTCATAAGAGACAGAGCTGCTGGTTCTGATAACTTGGTGAACTGAGTGTATAGTCTTTGGCTTGAAAACTGACCCCACTGTGATTTCTCTTTGGATTTTTAAATCACTACTCATTCTGGTGTTCTTTTGTTGAAAATTATTGTTGGTACAGTTGAGGGTGAATTCCCTATACAAGGAATTCACTACATAGAGGAAATCTCAGGGCTAGATAAAAAATAAGAACAGAATTATGTCCATAGGGAATCTGCAATTTTTGAGACATGTGTTGCATAGTAATTAAATTAGACTTTCCATTTTATTTTGCCTGTGTATAAAATGACCATAATGCAATTGATGTCATTTAGAAAATTTGCCCAGGAAGAAAGCAAACAGGGAGCGTCAACTCCAACAACCCTTAAATACAGTAAAAAAATGGAAGAGAACTCTTTCTAAAAAGTCTGTAGAATTTCCCAATATAGTTTCCTTCCTTCCTTCCTTCCTTCCTTCCTTCCTTCCTTCCTTCCTTCCTTCCTTCCTTCCTTCCTTCCTTCCTTCCTTCCTTCGTTCTTCTCTCTGTGTCTGTCTGTCTCTCCTGATCGTTCCCAAACAGTAAATGCAGCAGCTAATTGGGCCTGTAAATGTAGGCATAATCTCAATACTGGTCAGCCTGGGAGTATTGACCTCCTCTGTTTCTAGCCTGGACTGGTTTGACCCTCCTTAGGCAGCCTAGTCACCCCCACTTGTGGGGGCTCACCATATTGTTGTTTAGCACAGACATGCAATTGGCTTAGCCCACTGCAGCTCAGTAGCAGGAATTACAGGCATGCCCTGGGCACTACCATGCCCAACTCAAATCATTTTATTTCAAGGGCCAATGACCTTACCCCAACCCACTATTCAATATATGTTTGTAGCATTTGTTTTCTGTTAAACATTTTAAAAATGTTAGGGAGAAAATAGGAAACAAAGAAAATACATAATTTTTAATTGGCAAAGAGATATTTCTAGAAAAGCTAATCAATAGAAGGCTATAAAGACTGAATTAACCTTTAACTGCTTACCCCTTTAATATTCTCAAATAATTTTCTATACTTCAGATGACAATTCTAGTAATTGATTTCTTTTTTACTTTTCCAGTCCATACTATTTGGATTGTGGTATTAAGTTAGAACATAAAAATTCAAGAACTAAACATCACATTAGAGCTAATAGAGACCAATAGTTCCAATGTTTTTTGTTCTGTGAATCCCTTTCAACAACAGAAAAGGGGTTGCGAACTCCCAAGATAGTTTAATATATTATTCATAATTTTTTTACTTATATGTTCTTATGGTAACTACAATTACAACTTTTCCCCCTTTCTAATTAAAATTTACATTATATAATTTAAATTACAAAATAGAAAATTTTATTCTAGCCATAATTATGAAAACTCTAAAAATAAAAATATAACTAACATATAAATTACAAATTGTAAAATAATTACAAATATTTTAGTGGAATATTCTGTAAGAATTAACAGAAATTCAGGAAGACTTCATATGCTAGCTATTGCCCACAAGACGTCATATAAAATACCATTATTTTACAAATTTTGTTGATCATAAATAACATTTTAATGAAATACATTATAACTTGAAAGGTATTTAACATAATACAATAGTCATATATAAATTTAATTTTGATGCTGGACTTCTTTATTTGGAAAGACACAGTTTTGTAATACTTGACTCAACACTAGACATAGAGTCTTAAACATGGTTCTACACATTTTATTTCTTCATTTTGATTTAAAACAAGAATATTTTGAGGAAAATGGCAGGAAAATTTTACAAGCTCTCTTGCTGAGACATAGCAATTAATTTATTTTAATTTTTTGCCACCTAAGTAATCAGAAAACTATATAGTTAGTTACAACATAAAATATTCACTCTTCTATGTACTGGACTGTATCAAATGAGAAATGTAATTCAAGTTCAATTTTATATATATGTATATGTATATATTATACATACATATATATTACTTAATTTTTAACATTTATATAAGAATTTTAAGGAAAAAAAAACTTCAATTGTTTTCTCTTCTACCACTGGGACAGTGGCTATATTCTCATAGAAACTCTACTGAATGAATTACCAGTGTTGTCAACCAGTTCATTTGAAAATTTACCAGATTTAAGAACAATAATATAAAAAGAGAATATTAAATGGGAAAACAGCCTTGATGCTGCAGTGAAAGGCAATATAAGGTTTTTTTTCCTGGAGAACATTTGTACTCAGCCTTGATGATTTCAAGGATTATTTATAAGGTAAAATACCCAACAATTATAGTTTTCATACAGCTTGAAATTTGCACTATAGGAACATAAAAATTGGTAACATCTTAATCACATGATTACACAGCTGATTAGTATAATTACATAGTAACAGAGCAGGGAAAGTGAGCTATTCTGGCACAGTGCAAATGAATAGAGCATACTTGTGACCATGCACTGGGAATCAATTTGTGCTCAAATGTGAAACCGTCGTGGAAGTTTGGAAACAATTTGATGACAGATCGAGAAATTGCAAGTACATGTTGCTATTAGTCAGAAGCAGTCAGAGTTTGATGTAACTGCTACATGAATACCAAAATTATTGGGTACATGATCACGATAGTTTTGAGCTACTGAAGAAAAAAACCTACAATTCTTCAAATAGACAGATGCTTGTTGTCACAGAGGGAAAATATATTTGTAATGTAAGTGAGGAATTATTTACTTCATAGGCAATATTAAATAATTTTTAGCACAACCATCTAGACCACTGTCATAAACCCCTAAGGAGTTTGTGAAAAACTAGATGGGAACCACTAACTTGAGATATACTTAGCACTGATTTTTAGAGATATTTATACTAGATCTTATTCCTGGTAAGACTTAGAGTTCAATAATTGTCTATGTAATATTTTACATAATATTACTTTCTCTGTTTTGACAGAGAAAACTGTAAGCTAATAGTTAGGTATCAAGATGATATTTGTGTTATAGAAGGAACTTGGTAGCACCCTTTCTTTTCTTTCTTTTTTAATTTTTTAAATTTGTATGATAAATTCACTTTTATTTTTTTCAGTTCCAAAGTCTCTCTTTCATTCTAACCTTTCCCCTCCCCATTGCAAAATCAAGAAATACAATATCCATTATAAATATTAAGTCATACAAAACATTAGCTATGCTCTGAAGGAAAAATAAGAAAAAGAAAAACATATGCTTCAATTTGTATTGAGTTCACAGCATTTTTCATCATGAGTCCAATGGAATTGTGGTGGATCCTTGTTACTAAAACTTTCACAGTTGTTAATCTTTACAGTATGTTTGTTACTGTGTAAATTGTTCTGCTCACTTCAGTTTACTGTTCATATAAGTGTTCTTAGATTTTTATGAAACCATCCCCTCCATTATTTCTTACAGCACAACTATATTCCATCACATTTACATACCATAACTTGCCCATTTTGTGTCACAACAAAAAGAACTGTTATAAATATTTTCTAAGTAATAGGTCTTTTTTCCCTTTTCTTTCATCTCTTTATGGTATAGACCTAGTGGTGGGTGAAAGGGTATGCACAGTTTTATATGTGCACACTTTAAGCATAGTTCCAAATTGCTCTCCATAATGGCTGGACTAGTTTACAACTCTACCAATAGTGCAATAACACTAAAATTATTGTTGTTTGGTCATTTCCAACTCTTTGTGACCCTGTGGGCCAAAGTAAACCAATACAGTCCGTGGATTTTCTTGGCAAGAATACTGGAATGGTTTGCCATTGCCTTTTCCAGAGGTAAACAAAGGTTAAGTAACTTACCCACAGTCATACAGCGAGCAAGTGTCTGAGGCTGGATTTGGACTCAGATCTTCCTGACTCCAGGTCCACCTCTCCATCCACTGAGCCATTTAGCTGCCAACACTAAAATGGTGTACCTATTTTTCAATATGACCTCCATATTTTATATTCAGTAATTATACTAAAGTCGATAAGTGTTTCTGCTAGATTTTTAGTTTACTCTCTACAATTTTCTAAGTATACCAACATAATTAATATATGCAAAAAGCGACAGTTTTGTTTTCTCATTACCTATGTTTATTCTTCCAATTCTTTTGCTTATCTTATTGCCATAGCTAGAATTTTTAGTACGATACTGAATAAAAATGTTGATAATGGATATCCTTGCTTCACCCCTGATCTTATTGGAAAAGCTTTTAGTTTATTCCCATTATAGATAATGTTTGCTCTTGGTTTTAGATTGATAATACTTAACATTTTAAGAAAAGTTCCACCTATTCCCATGCTTTCTTGTGTTTTAATAGGAACGCGTATTGTATTTTGTTAAAAAGCTTTTTATGCATCTATTGAAATAATCTTGTGATTTTTGTTGTTTTTAGTTAGTATTGGTATGCCAGTTATGTTTATAATTTTCTTAATATTGAACTATCACTGAACTTCTGATATAAACTTAGTCTCATCATATTGAATGATCTTTGGGACATATCGTTATGATGCCCTTGATATTGTTTTCCTTAAAAATTCTGCATCAACATTCATTAGAAAAATTGGTCTTTTTTTGTTTTTGCTCTCTTTGGTTTATCAAAATCACATTTGTGTCATAGAAGGAATTTGATAGGACTCTTTCCTTACCTATTTGTTTCTGATAGGTTATGTAGCATTAGAATTAATTATTCTTCATATGGTAGAATTTGCTTATAAATCCATCTGATACTGCAATGTTTTTCTCCCACTGAGGGAGCTCATTTATGGCTTGTTCAACTTCTTTTTCTAAGTTGGGGTTATTTAAATATTCTATTTTCTCTTCTGCTAATCTGGACAACTTATGTTTTTGAAAATATTCATCTCTTTCATTTGGATTGTCAGTTTTGTTGGCATAGAGGTAGGTAAAATAGCTCCTAATAATTACTTTTATTTCCTTTTCATTGGTTATGTGTTCACCCTTTTCATTTTTGATACTGGTAATTTTATTTTCTTCTTCTTTTAATCAAATTAACCAATGGTTAATCTATTTTATTCTTTGTTTTCATAAAACTAGCTCCTAGTTTTATTTATTAGTCCATTGTTTTGTTTTGTTTACTTATAATGATTTTTAGGATTTCTATTGTGGTGTTTAATTGAAGATGTTAAATTTATTTTTCTAGTTTTTTTTTTTTTTAGTTACATGCCATTGCTGTTCTTTCTCTTTTATTGATGTAAGTAGTGAGAGAGATAAAATTTCTCCTGAGTACTGTTTTGGCTGCATCCCAAAATTTTTTGCATGTCATCTCATTGTTATCATTATCTTGTTTTTCTATGACTTGTTCTTTGACTCATTCATTCTTTAGGATTAAGTTATTGAGTTTCCAATTAATTTTTAATATATGCTTCAAAAGCCCTTTAATGAATATAATTTTTACTGCATCGTGATCAGGAAAGGATCCATTTAATATATTTGCTTTTCTGAATTTTTGTGAAGTTTCTATACCCTAATGTATGGTCATTTTTTCTGAGGTTGCCATACACAGCTAAGAAATAGACATAATCCTTTCTATTTCCACTCAATATCATCCAGAAATCTATCAAATCCAACTTTTCTAAAATTCTATTCATCTCCATAACATCTTTTTTGCTTATTTTATGGTTAGATTTATCTAGGTCTGAGCATGTAAATTAAGGTCTCAAACTAGTGTAATTTTACTGTTTGTTTCCTCCTGTAATTCAAGTAGCTTTTCTTGAAAGAATTTGGATGCTATGTCATTTGGTGTATATATGTTCAGTATTGATATTAATTCATTGTTTAGCATAACGTTCAGCAAAATATTTCTCTGATTATCTCTTTTACTTAAGGTTAATTTTGCTTTTGCCTTGTCTGAGATCATGACTCCTACCCCTGTTTTTTTACTTCAGCTGAATCATAATAGATTCTACTCCAGCCTCTTATTTTAACTTTTACGCATCTTTCTGTTTCAGATATGTTTCTTGCAAACAATATATTGTTGGATTCTAGTTCATTATCCATTTGGCTATCCTTTTCTATTTTGTAGGTTAGTTTATCCCATATACATTCACAGTCATGATTGTTGTGTATTTCTCTCCATTCTATTGTCTTATCTTTATTCTTCGCTTTTTTACCATCCTTTTCACAAGATTTTTGCTTCTGATCACTGCCTCCCTTAACCTACTCTCCCTAATATTTTGCCTCCCCTTGGACCTTTCCCCTCCTACTACCCTGTTAGGTAACAAGAATATCTGTACCTGACTGAGTATTTGTATTTTCTTCCCTCCTTGAACCAGTTCAGATGAGAGCAAGGTTCAAGCATTGCTTGCTCCCTGCCCCCATTCTCCTCTCCACTGTATAAACTCTTCCTTGCTTTCCTCATTTATGTTAGATAATTCTTTCCATTTTCTTCTTCTCTCTTGCCCCTTCTCCCAGTGCATCCCCTTTTCTTACCTTTTCATTCTCCTTTTGAGATCATCCCAACAAAATACACCCATACCATGCCCTCTGTAGAAGTAAATTCCTTCTCATGCTCTAATGATGATAAAGTACTTAGGGGTTACATGTACCATCATTCACCCATATTGAAAACCTGGAAAGACTTACATAAACTGATGCTGGGTGAAGTGAGCAGAATCAGAACATTGTACACAGTAACAACAACATTGTGTCATGGTCAACAACACAGTGATCCAAAATCAAAAGATTCATGACAGAAAATTCTATCCACATCCAGAGAAAGAACTATGGAGCCTGAATGCAGATCAAAGCAGACTATTTTCACTTTTTTTGTTTTTGTTTTTTTGTGGGTTTTCCCTTTTATTCTGTTTCTTCTTTCACAACACGACTAATGATGACTAATGTGGAAACATATTTAACATGATTGCACATGTATGACCTATATTAGATTGCTTGCCATGCTGGGGAGGGCAGAAGGGAGGGAGAAAAATTTGGAACTCAAAATCGTATTTAAACAATGAATGTTGAAAACTACCTTTACATGTAATTGTAAAAAAATAAAATATTATTTACTAAAAATGAATAGATCTATTTCCATTGTTACTTTGAGATCATGGTTGTTACTCCTACCTTAGTTTACTTCATCTGAAGCATAATCGATTATGATCCAGCCCCTTATTTTAACTCTGTGTGTATCTTTCTATTTCAAGTGCATTTTTGTAAACAACATAGTATTGTTGGATTCTGGTTTTTAGTCTGTACTTTTATCCTCTTCTGTTTTATGGGTGAGTTTCTCTTATTCACATTCACAATAATGATTACTTGTGTATTTCCTTCTATCCTATCTTCTTTTGCTTTTCCTTCTGTTTGTTTCCCACCCTCTCTTTAAGAATTTGTTTTGGGGCAGAGCCAAGATGGCAGCTGGAAAGCAGGGACTAGCATGAGCTCCCCGCCAAGTCCCTCCCAAAACCTATAAAAAAATGGCTCTGAACCAATTCGAGAACTGCAGAACCCAAGAAACAGCAGAGGGAAGCAGGGCTCCAGCCCAGGACAGCCTGGATGGTCTCTGGGTAAGGGCTATCCCACACGGAGCTAGGAGCTGAGCCGAGCAGAGCCCAGCATGGGAGGCGCAGACCAACCAGACCAGAAGCCAGGCAGAGCATGTCCTAGCACCCTCAATCAGTGAGCTGTGGCAGTTACCAGACTTCTCAACCCACAAACACCAAAGACAACAGAGAAGGTTAGTGTTTGCTGCTGGGGACAGGGAGTTTGCGGTTTGGCCACCGCCCAGGGGGCAGCAGAGGTGGGGCAGCTACAGAACTACAGCTGCAGTTGCTTCCATCCCCAGGCCCACCTGGTGGGAGGAATTAAGTGGCTGATCAGAGCAGGAGTGAAGAGCCTGCTGAAGATCTAAGTCCAGTCCAGGTTGGGGGTTCTTAGGGAAGGAGGAGTGCTGGTGTGGCAGAGCTGGCGCATCCCCCCAAGCTTGGAACATAGAACTCTTTACAAGCAATCACACCCCACTGAAAAACTCAAGGGTCAAGTAAGTTGGCTGGGAACATGGCCAGGCAGTGAAAACGCACCCAGATTCAGTCTCACACTCTGGAATCCTTCTTTGGTGACAA
>JAQQSZ010010775.1:0-12421 GCA_028646595.1 Phalanger gymnotis
CCCCTCCATCGTCCCCCCCTTTTTTTTATCTTCTTCCTCCTTCTTTCCTGTTGGGTAAGCTACACAACTGAGTATGTATGGTATTCCCTCTTCAGGTCAAATCTGATGAGGGCAAGATTCACTCATTCATGTTTTCTAATTTGTAAGGAACAAAAGGGTATATCAACATAGCCCTTTAGCTTCAGTATCTCATTTGATCCTTAATACAACACTGAACTTAACAAACACCTAATACAATGCTTTAGATTACTGATAATAAGAGAAATGTAAGTCATAACAGAATTGAGGTTTGACTTCACTTCTTGAAAGTTGGCAAGGATGTCAGAAGATGGGAGTGATCAATGATGAAGTGGCTTTGAGAAACTAATAGGCAGACTACTACATTCCTAGTGGAGCTTGAATCAGTACAATCATTTTGGAAAGCAATTTGGAATTAGGCAAATAAAATTCCTAAAATGGCCATAACCTTTGACCCAGAGATTCCAGAGATTGAAAGGCTTATAATCCTGAGAGCCCACTGATAAGAAGAAAGTACCCATATACACAAAAAGTATTTATAGCACTACTTTTTGTGATAGGAAAAAAGTGGGGAAAGGAGATGTTCATTGATTATGGACATGGTTACACAAATTGTGTTACATGGATGTAATAGAATATTACTGTACTATTAAGAAATGATGAACACAGACAAATATCAAAAGATCTACACAAACTGATATAAAATGAAGTACGCAAAGCCAAGAAAATAATATATATATATATGTATATATAAAGATTACGACAATGTAAAGAGAAAGAATAACCATAAAAAATCAAAAGTGAATGTTGCAAAATTGCATAGAACAAACATGTCCTGAATGAAGAGTTATGAGAAGAAACTCCTACCTCACCCTTTTGTAGAAGTGGGGAGCCCACAAGGGTTGCACACTGGAAATATTTACAGGCTTTTTTGAAATATTAATTGTTCGTGGTATTTTTTTCTTCTTTTCTTTGTCTTTTAAAAATTGTTATATGGGATGGCTGTTTGAAAGGAGATGAAGGGAGAAATACTAGAGGTTCCAGGGTTCCTAAAGAGGAATATCATGTGTTTTAACATTATGTAAAGAAACATTATGTAAATAAAAATTGAATGGTAGGTTATCTTGTTCCTGTGCCTGCTTTAGTTGTTTCACACTTATTCTGAAGAAGTGTTCAAGTTCAAGTTTAATTCATATATCATAGCTGGCCCTTGGATTAGGCCTTTAAATGAATGTCTTACTCACAGAATGGGAAGCTCCACACAAAGACTTATATTTGGCAAGAAATCTGTTCTATGATATACTACACCACCAGCAGTAACATGACAATGAAAACCATAAATAGTCTATAGTCCTTTGAACCTTTGTCCCCTTTTACAGAGGGGAAAATAATCCACTACCCTCATAGTTTCTGTCATCCCTTGGATCTCAGTTTCTAAATTAAATTTTATTTTATAAAAATTAATCGATCTTTTTTTTCTGTCTTTATCACCTCCCCCACCATTGGGGAAGAAAAAAAGAAAAAGGAAAAGAAAAGAAAAGGAAGGCAAGGTCAGATGAGACAAGGCATGAGAAGATCAGACAAGGCAAGGCAATGCAAAGGAAAAAGAACAAAACTTCGGTAACAAATATGCATAATCAAGCATAACTAATTTCCAGATTCACAATGTCTAAAAATGAATGTCTCATTCTGCACATTTAGTCCATCATCTCTCTGTCAGGAGGTGGTTAGCATTCTTCCTCATCAGTCCTCTGGAATCATAGTTGACTATTACGTTGATTGCAGTTCTTAGGTTTAAAATAAAATGATTGTGTTTAATGATGTCATTGGTATATTATAAATTATTCTTGATTCTACTCATTTAACTCTAAATTAGTTCATGGAAGTCTCCCCAGGTTTCTCTAAAAACATTTCTTTTATCAGTTGTTATAGCACCATATTATTCGGTTACATCCATATATGACAATTTGCTCATCCGTTGCTCAATTAATGGCCATTGCCTTAATTTCTGGGGCCTATACAATTTAAATGATTCACAAAACCAAATAAGAGCTTTATCCAGCTTGCGTCCAAACACACAATGTTCTCTGCTGTGGTATTGTTTTTTCTATTTGAGGTCACAGTAGTACTGTAATGTGTGGTTCTGTCTTTAAATCTGAATTAGGTTGGCCATCTCATTCTCCTTTTCTACCTTTTTTGAAACTCTGCCTAACATTTCACGTTTCTTTGGAAAGTATTGTTACTAAAGATATCTTTCCTCCAACAACTCCTGTCAATTCTACACTATAAGGAGGAATCAGAAGAGGACTTTATGGGGCGATTTATATAGCAAAATAGTTCATTTACATTCAAAAACTCAAGAATAATCTATGAATAGTGTCATTTTTTAAGTAAGTGTTTGATAACTTCATCCATGTTATAGGGGTAGAATTTTGATATTTTTGGTATTTAAACGATTATTCAGTTCCTTCAGGATAGACTCAAAAAATGATTGTCAAAGTGGCTAAAATAATTGTGCCATTAGTATCGCAGTGAGAGTATTTTAGTTGCACAAAAACATAAGGTACAAGTTAAGCTGAAGGGAACCACATTAGTTTTTTGGTATGTTACAATAATGTCAATCCGAAAAGCATTTCAAGATGGAAACTAAGGCCCCAGAAGTGAAGAGACAAGCTTGATTAGAAGAGAGAGTACTTGTTGGTGTTTGGTCAGGGTGAAATGAGAGAACTGAGACTCTAGTAGGAGGCTTAATACAGCCACCTTGATAGAATAGGATATAGGAAACTAATAAAGGTTTTTCAATGGGAATGTTACATGAAAAAGCAAGGAAAACTAACCTTGTAATCATAAATGTTTGAATTATAAAAATTTGAAATGAAAGAGTAAGTAAGGCTAGTCAAAATTCAAGAAACATTCCTAATGACTATTGGCAGACTATATGATAGACACTATACTAGGTAATAGTTACAAAAGACAAACAGTAAAAGAGACCCTGACCTCCAGATTACATTTTAGGCAAACAATCTTGTTTAGATCATCCATATTTGTTTGTATCCTCCATAGCACTTAGCTCCAAAGCCTTGAATTTTTAAGTAGTTAGCAGATGTTAATTAAGTGATTAAGTGAATGAGGACTTGGACAAGAATGGAAACAGTAGAAATAGACAAGAAAAGAATATGAGAAACATATCCCTAGGCAGATGTCAGCCTAGCCTGTCCCCTCATTTCCAAGCCAGACCAACTAATGCAAAAATTAGATACATTGAGTCAAAATAAATTTTCTACTATGTACCTATCCACTTCTTTTTAAAACTTCCTACCCTTCTTTTAGCTCAAGTGAAATTTACTTGATTTAATGTTCCCCAATATATTCAGCTAGAAATGATTCCTCCTTCATTAGATCTGTAAGAAGAATCATAGGACCATAGAGGTGGAAGAGATTTCATATGTAAGCGTACATGACTGAAACAACTTTCTACAACCTTCCCCAAAGGTAGCCAGCCATCCAGGAATAATCTAGTGAGGGCAAACCCACCAAAACCCAAACTACTTTACACAGCTATAACTGTCAGGAAGTGTTTATTTAATGGAGCAAATATCTGCCCCTCTAAAACTTGTGCCCATTGCTCTTAGTTTTCTGACCTCTGACACAAGAAGAACAAATCAAACTTTTCTCCCACAAGATAGCCCTGCAAAGATTTAAAGATGACTATTCTTCCCTTAGATCTCTTATACAAGCTAAATCTCCTCACTTCCTTTATTTTGTTTAATTGAATCACTATCTTGAAGTTTTTCAGGTCTCTGAAGACATTACCTTTACCAATCTCATTCATTTTTAAAGGACAATACAATATATTGCATAGTCAAAAATATCATTTGTTCATTTCTCCTCACATAATTTGGTATAATAAATCAATGACAAAAATGAGTCTAGGACATTATTTGTTTTCTAAATTTTGTTGCTGGGTGTGGACACCATGTTACAAGTATATAGAGAAAATTTAGTCTCTCTTATTCTGGACACCATTTCTCTAGTAATATTATGTAGGAGCATATCACACAGTTATATGGCTCAGTAGATAGAGTGCTGGGCCTAGAGTCAGGAAGACTTGAGTTCAAATGCACCCTCAGATATTTATAAGCTATGTGACCCTGAGCAAGTCACTTAATTCTGTTTGCCCCAGTTCCTCATCTGTAAAATAAACTTGAAAAGGAAACGACAAACCACTCTAGTATCTTTGCCAAGAAAACTCTATATGAGCTCAGAGAGAGTTGGATATGACTGAAATTAATCTTCTTTTGCCCAGGCTGTCCATATGCCTGAAATGCTTTTTTTTCTCTTCAGATTTCTTCCCAGATTCCTCTTGTCAAGGTTTAGCCCAAGTGCTACCTCCTATGAGATACCAATCCTGACACCTCTAGAATGTTCATAATCACTACCCACCACCCAAAAACTGTTGCATTTGATATCTGGGTATATGTAATAGCCCCTCAGGAGAATGCAGCCTCCCTGAGGATAGGAGCACTTTAGTTTTTGTGTCTTTTGTCCTTTAAACTTTGCACTATGCCTGGCACATAGTAGATACTTTGCCAATGTTTGTGAAATTGAATTGATCTGAATTACAGATTCCTCTGGGATAATAAAATCCCATTTGCCATGAGACAGAAGAAAGAATTTTGAGCTATAAGATGTTTAAATCTCAGGCTCCTATACTCATTTCTTAACACATTTTCCAAACCAGTGAGGCAATGAAAAAATAAAATTCTTTCTTCCCTAGCTTTCTAGTGCCAGAATAAATTGCCTAAATGAAAAAAAGCACTGAGCAAGGGATCAGAAGACCTGGTTTTAAGTTCTAATTCTACCACTAACTAGCTCTGTGACATGAGTAAAGGAAATGATAGAGAACATAATAGCTCCCACATGGGGCATGGTTACATTTTGTTCCGGTTATTCATTGATATGTTTATTGGATTTAAAAACTTAGCATTGCTAGTTTGGTTCTTCTTGAAAAGAGGGCTCAACTGGAAATTTCAGAGGATTTACTTCTTTTGAGTACATAAAAGAATGTGTAGGACAAGAGAAAGGACCCTGGGTTTGGGGATTTGGCTTCAAATGCTGGCTCTATCTTCTGCTACCTTGATGAATTTGCACAGGTAACTTCACCTCTCTCGGCCTCAGTTGGCTCATCTGTAAAATGAAGGGGTTGGACTAGGTCCCTTATATGGTCTCATCTCATTATAAATTCATCTCCTATAAGAAGGCACTAAACCTCCCTCAGCCCCTAGTCTTAATTTGTTAACTTCTGGGCTTGGTCAAGATCTTTAAGGTCTCCTCCAACTCTAAAACTTTGTGAAACTTCTGCTTAGTAATCCGTCATAGCTTCTATTCGTCTACTTCATCAAATGCAAACTCCTCTGCTTGGTTTTTATAGGTTTCTTTAATCTGGTCCACCCTATCTGTTTAACAAAGAAGTGAGTTCACATCTACCTAAAAATCCCTCACTAACCTCTTCCTGCTCTGAATTCCTCTTGTACTTATAGCTCTACCATGTAGTACTGAATTCTCTCTTTGAAATCAAAAATTGGTTCATTTTATTTCACATTAGATTATAAATTCCTGAGTGTCAAGGACCATGTCTTCTTTTCAGTCCTCCCAAAAACTGTAGCCCTCTCTTCCCATGAACTACAATCACTGTGGATCTTAACTTAGTCCTTAACAAGTTTCTTGCCACTTGTTTTCAACCTTTGTGACATCAACCTTCTGCCTATCTGGACTCCTTGTCTAATGTCTATCATCTGATTACCTGGTTATTGTGCTCTATCTGTAAGTAAACAAGGTTTTATTAAGCTCTTACTGTATGCAAGCACTATGCTGAGTACCAGTGATACAAGGAAGGCAAATATAGTCTCTGCTCTTAAGGAGCTCTCACATAAAAGGGAGAAAACATGTGAATATCTATGTACGTATAAGATATATGCAGCACAGATGGGAGGTATTCTCAGAGGGGAAGTATTATCAGGAGGGATAATGTTGCGGGGAGAGAAGAATCTTCAAGACAGTACATAAGCCAGGGAAGGATCTGTTGAAGAAGGTGGGATCTGAATTAAATCTTGAAGCAATCTGGAACGTCAGTAAGCAGAAGTGAGGAAGAAAAGCCTTCCAGGAGAGAGTCTCTGAAAAGACATAGGGTTGGGACATGAAGTATCATGTCTGAGGAACAGAGTCAAAGTCTACATTGTGACAATACTGGAATGGCAGGAATTGGCCAGGTTATAAGGGGCTCTCAAAGCTAAAAAGGATTTTATATTTGATCCTAGAAGTAATAGGGAACTCTTTTATCTATTAATGGAACTCTAGAAGGCCAATTGCCCACCTACATGCCTGGACCTTTACTAATCACATACTGATAAACTATCCTTCCACCATATTCTAGCCTTCTGCTAGGGTACTCACTAGATCACACAACTGTGATTCTTGAGAATAAAATGTAACAGAAAGGATCTGAATAATCTGCATATATACACACACAAAAAAATCATTTTATTGTATGATAAAAAAAATGCAGGGATTGTTCTTAGAATGTATGATGAAACTTCCTGGTGGTCTACTGCTTTCAGAAGACATGATGACTATTTGGGTAAAAGATTATGCTATTTAGGTCTTCTAGTTGAGCTATTATATTTCAGAGTTTATGATTTGACCCTGCACATGCCTGCTTTCTATGGATCCCATAATAACAGGCTCATAGTTTTACTGAACTACCAAATATCAATGAAAGATCATTTTTCCAGGACTATGTATATGCACAGATATATACATGTGTATATGTATGCATGCATGTATACTACACGTGTGTACGTGTATGTACTTTCCTTTCGGCAATGAAGCCAAAGTCAGTATGTTCTTAGGTCTAAATGTAAATTTCCTTTTTATTGTAATTCATATTTTCATTGCATTTAATTTCTGCTTCTAATATCTTTTGTATTTGACTTTTCAATTGCAAAGCGTAATAAAGACATGATGCAGTTGGCTAGTTCCATCATCATTGAAACAAGTTGCCTGTAAAATATGTAGACATAGGAAAATTAAACAAGGATAAATGCAAATCTCCTATTTTTAATGATTATTACTCCTCAATAATAAAATTATGAATACTTGTATAACTCTGAGCTTTCAGGAAGTCATGCCACAAGATTGTGTGCAGAAGAAAGAATTAGTGATGAGCTGGTGGTCTCATGCTATTAATGTTCAGCCTTCCTGTCAATACCACAATACTCCTTGAAATGCAAAGGAGTTTGCAAGACAGTTTTTCTTTATCTTAGTCAGAGGCTGAGGCTAAGCTCCAGGAAGTTTCTTTATCTGTACAGAAAGGATATATTTGTATATGTGATGGTGGGAGTGGGGGAAGGCAAGGTGGGCAACACTGGTCAGATCAGGGGTTCTTAACCTTGCAACAGTGAACTCTATAAAAATATTTTTTGCTAATATTTCAATATAAGTTATTTTTCTTCTAATCTTACATATTTTATTTTGTACATTTCAAAACATTTTTTTTCTGAGAGGGCAGTCCATAAACTTCTCCAGACTTCCAAAGGGATCCATGAAACACAAAAGGTTAAGAATCTGTGGGCTAGATAGATATATAACCCATACAGAGTAATGCAAGGGAACAAATTATCCAGCCATGGGTTATCAATCAATCCATAAACATTGGTTAAGCCCTTACTATGTGACATGCACTGAGCTAGGCTCTGGAAATAGAAAGACAAACCACTGCCTCCAGACCCAACACTCCATCCATTTCACTATCTAGCTGCCCAGTGGGGGAGAGGAAGGGAGGACAAAGGGAAGGGAAGAGAAACGAATAAGTACTTACATAGAACCTATTATAAGCCAGGCACTAAGCTATATCAGTAAGGCAAGATTCATAACCTCGAGTATGACCATGAGCACACTGGAATAGTTCAGAATAGTAAAGTATGAAAAATTCTCTATGTAGAAGGAAGAGGAAGTATAACATTTATTTAGACTTGTAACAGCAATGTTGCTAGCAGCTGCTGAGGAGGTGAAAGGCCAACAAGACCAACAACAAGAGCACACAGATGAGCTGTTAGCACAGGTCCTTTGATCTGCTTTTCTAAGGAAAGCAACTCTAAGGGGTTAACAATCTTACTTTAATTAAACATACATATATCATTCACTTACTTCAGGTGAAAAAGTCAGCACCCTGAACTTCAGAGCAAATACAAACAGAAATTACACACAGAAAATATAAAAAGATCAAGGAACAGGCTTTTGTCTGATCATAGTAATACATGCATAGTTACCAGAGAGAAAAGCACCACTATCTGGGTTTTCAAAGCCAGGGGGGCTCTTTCAGTGGCTATTCAGAGTCTTGTCACCAACACTCTTTCAATGAGTGTGCCCCCAAAGCTGAAAAGCTAACCTCTGAGTTGATAAATAGATAGATATAGATATAGACATGTATGTGTGTATATACATATACACACATATGCACAATTCTTCAGGGTCAAAGCACATCACAACATTCGTCTCAAACCCATGTGAACTAGGCCTTCCCTTGACATAAGCAGGTCATCAAAGACTCCCGATGCAATCAAAGATTCCTTAGTGCTGAGAAGCACTCCAAAACAAAGACAATGAAAAATCCAGTTTGCTTGCCATTACATTTGAAAGGCAAGATCCATCAAATGTACTTGATTACCTCAGTGTTGAGAAGCTCTCCAAAACAAAAGACAAAAGGGTCCCACTTTACCTGCCCCATTCAAACAAAGGCAAGACTCACTAATGGCACTTGATGGCCTTAGAATTCCAAAAGAGAAGAAGCAAAAAGTCCCACCCTAATTACCATAACAAAACTCCAGAGGATAAAACCCCAAGACCAGTAACCCAATTTGATATAGCAGTAATTATATTCCAAAACCAGTAAGCTCACCTCAACATGGCAACAAGGAAACACAGTATTATGGCAAGGAACCAAGTCATCCTGCAATCTTCCCCCCTGCTAGGGCCTTCCCTGTAAACACTCACAAATCCTACTTGTGTGCTTGCCTGTGTTCCCTCCCTCCCTCTGTTCATGGTCTCCACATTTCCCTGCTTTCTAATCTGCAGCTCCATTGATTCCAAGTTCCTGCTCCTTGGGCTGAATTCCAACTTCTATAGATCTCTACAGATTCTCAGTTCTGTCCTTCTTGTGTTCTGCTTCTCTCACACTCTGGGCTCTCCTTATATACAGTCCTAGCCAGGATCTGATTGGCTGAATTCATGATTGACTAGAAGTCAGTGCATGTACCATTGGCTCTGGTCTTAGCAACTCTCCTTAGGGCCCTGAGGGCTTCACACCCAAATAGTCTTGGTACCTGGTAAGTAGAGGCCTTAGGGCTACTTACAAACAAAGGTATAATCAAGCTTTCCCATTTAGCCCCACCTGAGGCCTAATGAATGGGTGAGGAAGGTCTCTGATCATATTACTACTACATAAGCACTCTACAGATATTATCTCATTTGATCCTCACAACAATCTTGCCAGATAGGTGTTGTTATTATCCTAATTTTATAGTTGAAGAAGCTGAGGCAAATATAGATTGTAACTTGCCCGGGTCACACAGCTAGTGTCTGAGGATACATTTGAACTGTTATTTCTATAGCTGTTCTTTGTCTGGCCCTGTGATTTACTATAAAAAATTTATAAAGGACTGATGTAGTGTTATGTGTGAAGGGCAAGAAAGCCAATTTTTCCAGACTATAGAGTGCATGAAGTGAAGTAACATATAATGCTAGATAGTTAAGTTGCAGTCAGGTTGTGAAGGTCTTTTAGTGTCAAAGACAGGAGTTTGTATTTGATCCCAGAAACATGAATCATTGAAGTTTCTTGATTTAGGCAGTGACATGATCAGACCTTCATTCATCAAATGAAGGTCTGAGAGGATGAGTTGGAGAAGAGAGAGGCTTATAGTAGGGAAACCAATAAAGAGGCTACTTCAGTAGCCCAGAAGATAGGAAGGAAGGAACAGAGGTTGGAGGAAGGAAGGAAGGAAGAAAAGAAGGAAGGAAGGAAGGGAGGAAAGAAGGAAGGAAGGAAGGAAGGAAGGAAGGAAGGAAGGAAGGAAGGAAGGAAGGAAGGAAGGAAGGAAGGAAGGAAGGAAGGAAGGAAGGAAGGAAGAAAAGAAGGAAAGAAGGAAGGAAGACAGGGAGGAAGACAGGGAGGGTAAATGGAGGGGGAGGATTTACTAAGTATCTACTATGTATCAGGAGCTCTGCTAAGCTTGTTTCAAATATTATGTCATTTGATCCTCAAAACAACCCTGAGGAGATGCTATTTTGAGCTCCATTTGACAATTGAAGAAATTGAGGCAAACAGTGGTTAAATGACTTGCCAGGACCACACGCCCAGTAAATGTCTGAAGCCAAATTTGAACTCAGGTCTTCTGGATTCAGGTCCAGCATTCTATCTACTTTGCCACCAAGAGGGAACTAGAGTGATGGCTTTGTGAAGGGAGAGTAAATTAATAGTTATGGTGAAAACTTGCATTAATGATGACTCTCCAAGTGGATAATAGAAAGTGAAGTAACTCTTTGTCATGAATAAATATGAGAGGAATAAAATGTTTTTTAAAAGTTTGAATTTCATAGGTTTTGCATTTTGCAGAAAAGTTATATAAAATACATTATTACATGAGTGTTCTGTAAATTGTAAAATGGAAACAAGGTGACCTAACAATATTATAAATTATTATTGTTCATTTCATCATTAAGGGGTGATAAACTCATAAATAAAACATTGTGAAAACACAAAGACTACTTTGCACATAGGTGTTGAATAAGCTTTTTTTTAATTTGTTGAACACATTTTAGTAAGCATAATACTACATAAATACAAGGTGGGGTTGTTAATTTAAATTGCAAAGTAGTGTTATAGATAGTATGGCAGAGTTGATAAGAGTATTGGCCTCAAAGCTAGGAAAATCTATCTAAACAGGACTATCCTTCCTAAAACATCTGAGTTTCCTTGAATCTTGAGTTATCTCGACTCTAGAATTTGTCCAAGTTACCCTAAAGCAGGGAATAAAGATCAACCCAGGAATTCCAACAAGAGCTTAATATAACATGGCACTTCCTTGGAGAATCATCTCCTAAGGCAGTTGTGTACTACTTCTTATTGTCATGACCTAAAAGCCATCATTCCTGAGGCTCACAGGTGACATTTCTAGTTATATCTCTTCCCCATTATTCCTCCATTGTACTTTAGAGGTATCAAGTCCTATCTTGTTTGACTGGAGGGTGGACTGCCCCACCTTTGCAGGTGTCAGCTGCTGCCTTAATATATTTCCCTTGCTAATCCCACCTCCTCCAACATTCTTTGGTTTCTCTAGTAAAACTATATAGTCTTTGTGATTCCTTGATAAAAAGGACCTATGCCTTTCCACACTTATTAGCATGTCTGATACTCCTACAAAGTTTCATTAGTTCTTCCAAAGGTCCCCAACAGATATATAGAATTTTCTATAGAATTACTTCAGTTCTCTCCAATTTATATGTCTAGGGAAAGATTATAGGTTAAATGTGTGTTATGGCAAGATTAATATAATTTGAGGTGTCAGGGAATTTCCATCTCCTACCCAAAGATTATTGTCCATCAAGGACTTGAAATCCAGCAAGGATTTGAAGTTCTGGGATTGATGAGGCCCTGGAACCCAAGAAGCAAAGATTTTGACAAGATTTGGCTATTACAGAAGATACATATTTCCAGAAAGCCTCTTGACCTAGATCTAAGGTACTTTGTGATAGAGCACATTTCTTTATATAAAGTCATAGGATCATAAATTTGGATCTTGAAGGGACTTTACAGGCTATTTAGTCCAACCCCCTTATTTTATAGCTACAGAAACAGGCCTAAGAAGGTTAAGCGGCATGCCCAAGATTAGAAAGATAGGAAATATTAAAAGAAGGACATAAAGGGGGAACAGGCTCAATCGCCAAACTTTCTGGGCACATGTTCGCTTGCCTTATGAAGTCCCAAGCATAGTTGCTGTTCCAATCATTAAGATCTTTTCTGAATTTCTATAGCAATTATTGTATTATTATATAAAATTTTCACTTCACAAGCCTTCTACAAGGCTTTCGACATGCAGTATGCTCATATGAAATGGGACTATTTGCCATGCTGTATAGGTGCGTGTCTAAAGTTTTCTTATTCCCATACTTTCTAACTTATCCCTATTTTTGGGAATTTCTTACCATTTCTCTCAGTGGAAATACTTTCATCCTTCAAAGCCTGGTCATAGGTCATCTCCTCAGTAAATCTGTCTTTTAGCCTTTTACCATAACAATCTTCTCTCCTTTGTATCTCTTGAGAGACTTCTGCCTTTTCTTATATACTTCC
>JAQQSZ010010776.1:0-12420 GCA_028646595.1 Phalanger gymnotis
TTGTGCTAAGCACTCACATACATGATCTCATCTGACCTTCACAACAAGCCTGGGCATTTTTTTACAGTTGAGGAAACTAAAGCAAATAGAGGTTAAGTGACTTGTCCAGGGTCATACATCTATTACTCGCTCTGAAACCAAATTTGAACTCAGGGCTTCCTGACCCAGAGCTACGTCAACTGCACCACCGGCTGCTTCATTGGAGATAGTTTTTAGGCTCTGGACTCTGAAATCTGACCAAACTGATCTCTCTATTCTTCATGTTGTCTTTACACTGTCTCTTCCCTTATAACTGGAATAAGCTCTCTCTTTACTTTCTTCTCATAGAATTGCTCTCTTCCTTTAAGATTTTCTTCAAGAAGACTTTTCTAGCTTCCCCATCTGATATTATCCTTCTTCCCAAGCTACCTTATGTTTAATACAGTGCACATATTGGTATTAACTTTATGCTATATATTTTTGTGTGTACTTTTGTCTCTTCTGTAGAATGTTAGCTTCTCACAAGTGAGGATTGTTTCATCATATCTCCCCAGGGCTCAGCTGGGGGGCTAGACACAAAGCAGGCACTCTATAAACACTAAGCCATTATTCTTGTCTTATATCAATCAACTGTTCTTATAAAATATTTGGGTGGCATTACACATGTATTTACCTATAAATTCTAAATCAAATAAAACTTTTCATTTGGAAGACTTTTATTTTTATATAATTAATGTATTTATTTTTAGTTTTCAACACTTACTTCCATAGATTTAGATTTTCTCCCCCTCCCTGCACTCCCCCCTCCCCAAGAAGGCATGTAATCTGATATAGACTCTACTTATACATTCATATTAAACATAATTTCAAATTAATCATCATGTAAAGAAGAATTAGAACTAATGTGAGAAACCATGAAAAGAAGAAACAAAACAAAACAACAAAAGAAAAGGACAGCAAATAGTATGCTTCCATATGCGTACAGACTCCAAAATTCTTTGTCTGGATATGGATAGCATTTTCCATCATGAGTCTTTTGGAGTTGTCTTAGATCCTTGCACTGCAGAGAAGAGCTAAGTCTATCAAAGTCCATCATCGAACAATGTGGCTGTTACTGTGCATGATGTTCTCCTGGTTCTACTCATTTCACTCAGCATCAGTTCATATAAGCCTTTCCAGGTTTTTCTGAACTCTGCCTGCTCATCACTTCTTATAGTACAATAGTATTCTATTACATTCGTATACCACAACTTGATCAGTCATTACCCAATTAATGGACATCTCCTTAATTTCCAATTCTTTGCCACCACAAAAAGAGCTTCTATAAATATGTTTGTACATGTGGGTCATTTTCCCATTTTTATGATCTCTTTGGAATACAGACCTAGAAGTGCTATTGCTAGGTCAAAGGGTGTGCACATTTTTATAGTCCTTTGGGCATAGTTCCAAATTGCTCTCCAGAATGATTAGTTCACAACTCTACCAACAATGCATTAGTGTTCAATGTTTCCACATTTTCTCCAGCACTTATCATTTTCCTGTTTTGTCATGTAAACGAATCTGATAGGTGTGATGTGGTAACTTAGAGCTTTTTTGATTTGCATTTCTCTAGTCAATAATGATGTAGAGCATCTTTGCATATGACTATACTTAGCTTTCATTTCTTCCTCTGAAAACTGCTATTCATATCCTTTGACCATTTATCAGTTGGGGAATGACTTGTATTCTTACAAATTTGACTCAGTTGGTGTAGCAACAATTTGGCTAGCAGCTGTTGTGGGGCGTAAGGCCCAACAAGACAAGCAACGAGAGCTGCCAGCACAGATTCTTTGATCTGCTTTACTAAGGAAAGTAACTTTGAGGGGTTAACAATCTCAGTTTAATCCAACATGCAAATATTCACTTAGTTCAGGATGAAAAGGCTGCATCCTGAACTTCAGAGCAAATACAAACAAATTGCAAACAGAGACAATATAAACAGACCAAATCACAATTCATAGTTACCAGAGAACCAATGGGTCTGGGCTAGCAAAGCCAGGGGGGCGGTTACAACAGCTTGCCCAGATTCCCACGCCACTCTTCCAGTGACTGAGAGCTGCCAAACAAAACATCTATGTTTCTTCAAAGCTGGGGGGCTCTTAACAACAGCTGCCCAGAGTCTTCACATCGATAGCTCTCCTTCTCCTTCTCCTGCTTCTCCTTCTGCTTCTGCCATGTCTGCTTCTCCAAGCTCTGTTCTCTCTTTTTATACAATCCTTAGACATCATCTGATCCGCTAGAACATCATCTGATTGATCAGAACTTAGGCACATACCATTGGCTGTGGTCTTAGCAATTCTCCTTAGGGCTCTGAGGGCTTTGCACCCACATTGGCTTAGCACCTAGTAACTAGAGGTTTGGGGCCTACTTAGGAGCAAAGATCTAATCAGACCTCCCTGTGCTGGCCCCACCTGGAGCCCCACCTGAAGCCTATTCAATGAGCAGAAAGATCTTTTCACTTACTGATTGGCTTTACAATTCTCTAGATATTTTAGAAATATATATTATATATATTTATAATATATACTTATATATTTGATCAGAGACACTGACTGCTAAAATTATTTCCCAGCTATCTGCTTTCTTTTTATTCTTGGTTTCATTGCAAAAAATTTTCAATTTAATGTAATCAAAATCATCCATTTTGCATTTCATAATGCTCTCTATCCCTTGTTTGGTCATAAATTCTTCCCTTATCCATAGATTTTTACAAGTAAACTATTCCTTGCTATTACTTTGCTTATAGTATCAACTTTTATATCCAAATCATGTACCCATTTTGACTTTATCTTGGCATAGGGTATAAAATGTTGATCTATGCCTAGTTTCTGCCATACTATACTATTTTCCAGTTTTCCTAGCAGTTTTTATTAAATAGTGAGTTCTTATGCCAGAAGCCAGAGTCTTTGAGTTTATCAAAAAGTAGCTTACTATACTCATTGACTATTGTTTCTTGTGTCTCTAACCTATTCCACTGATCTACCACTCTACTTACTTCTTAGCCAGTACCAAGTAGTTTTGATGATTGCTGCTTTATAATGTAATTTAAGTTTTGGTATGGCTAGATCACTTCCTTTCCTTTTCTTTTCATTATTTCCTTGATATTCTGGACCTTTTGTTAATCCAAGTGAATTTTATTGTTGTTTTTCTAACTCTATAAAATAATTTTTGGTAGTTTTATTGGTATGGCACTGAATAAATAAATTAATTTAGGTAGAATTATCATTTTTATTATGTTAACTTGGCCAACCCATGAGCAACTGATATTTTTCCAGTTATTTAGATCTGGCTTTATTTGTGTGAGAAGTGTTTTGTTATTGTGTTCAAATAGTTCCTGGGTTTATCTTGGCAAGTAGACTCCCAAATATTTTATAATGTCTACAATAACTTTAAATGGAATTTTTCTTTGTAACTCTTGCTGTTGGGCTTTGTTATTAATATATAGAAATGCCCATGAGTTATGTTGGCTTATTTTATATCCTGCAACTTTGCCAAATCATATCATCTGCAAAGGGTGATAGCTTTGTTTCTTCTTTGCCTATTCTAATTCCTTCAATTTCTTTTTCTTCTCTTAATGCTAAAGTTAACATTTCTACTACAGTATTGAATAACAGTGGTGATGATGAACAACATTGTTTCACCCAAAATTTTATTAGAAATGTTTCCAGCTTATCCCCATTGTATATAATGCTTGCTGATAGTTTTAGGTAGGCTAATTTTTTCATAAAACCAGCTCTTAATTTTATTTAGTAGTCCAATAGTTTTGTTAATTTCAATTTTATCAGTCTCTTTTTTCATTTTCAGAATTTCTAATCTGGTATTTAATTGGGGATTTTTAATTGGTTCTTTTTCTAGTTTTTTTTTTCAGTTGCATGCCCAATTTATTGATTCCCTCTTTCTCTACTTTATTCATGTAAGCATTCATAGATATAAAACTCCCCCTAAGAACTGCTATGGCTGCATCCTGTAAGTTTTGATGTGTTGTCTCATTATTGATATTCTCTTGAATGAAGTTATTGATTGTTTCTATGATTTGTTATTTGACCTACTCATTCTTGAGGATTAGATTATTTAGCCTCTAGTTAATTTTTGGTTTATCTTTCCACTGCCCTTTATTACTTGTGATTTTATTATGATATGATCTGAAAAGGATACAGTTAATATCTCTGCTTTTCTGCATTGGATTGTGAGGTTTTTATGTCCTAATGCATGGTCAATTTTTGTGTGGGTGCCATGTATCACCAAGAAAAAGGTATATTGCTTTCTATCCCCATTCAATTTTTCCCAGAGGGCAACCATAACTAAATTTTCTAAAATTCCATTCATCTCCTTAACTTCTTCTTGTTTATTTTGTGGTTAAATTTATCTAGTTCTGAAAGGGGGAGGTTGAGGTCCCCCACTAGTATAATTTTGCTGTCTATTTCTTCCTCTAACTCCCTTAATATCTGCTCTAAGAATTTGGATGCTATACCACTTGGTGCAAATATGTTTAGTAATGCTATTACTTCATTACTATTGGTTTGTGTTTATTTGATCTGTTTATATAATGTATGCTTGTGATTTCTGTTTGTATACTCTCTGAAGTTCAGGGTGCTGGCTTTTTACCCTGAACTGAGTGAATGATATATGTATTTTTAATTAAAGTAAGATTGTAAACCCTTTAAAGTTGCTTTCCTTAGAAAAGCAGATCAAAGAACTTTGTGCTAGCAGCTCTCTTGTGTGCTGATATTATTGCCCTTACACCTACACAGCAGCTGCAAGTACCATTGTTGTTACACCTTCCTTATCTCTTTTAGTTAGATCTACTTTTGCTTTTGCTTTGTCTGAGATTAGGATTTCTACCCCTGCTTTTTTTACTTCACCAAAAACATAATATATTCTACTCCAGGCTTTTACCTTTGCTCTGTGTGTATCCCTCTGCTTCAAATGTGTTTCTTGTAAACAACATATTGTAGGGTTATGGTTTTGAATCCACTCTGTTATCCACTTCCATTTTATGGAAGAGTTCAAACCATTCACATTCACAGTTATGATTACCATCTGTCTTTCTGTCCATCCTGTTCCCCCCCTGCCCTGTCTATGCTTTTCTCTCTGCTTTCTCCCTTTCCCTCCTGAATAGAGTTTTGCTTCTGACTATTGCCTCCCTCAGTCTGCCCTCTCTTCTATCAGTCTCCTCCCTTTTCTTCCCCTTTTCCCTAAATACTTCTTCCCTCCCTTCTATCCACGCCAATTCCTTTTCTTTCCCCTTTCCCTTCCTACTTCCTATAGGGTAAGTTAGATTTCTATACCTACCTGAGTATGTTATTCCCTCTTTGAGCCAAGTCTGGTAAGAGTAAGGTTCAAACAATGCTCACCTCCCTCCCTTCTTTCCCTCTAGTATAATAGATTTGTGTGTCTTTTCATGTGATGTAATTCATGTGATGCCTCCTTTTTCCTCTTCTTCCAGTACAATACGTTTTCACTACTTAATCAGATTTTTTTGTCATCACATTTAATTCAACTTATACCCGTGCTCTCTGTCTATATATACATGTAAAAGTGACTTACTTCTTATTCTGCCATCTTGGCTCCCAGAAGTCCCTGAGTCTCCTCTGGAAGATTTTTTAATGCAGAAATATTAGTTTTTATAGGTGACATAGTTAAATCACTTTGAGCAACAAAAGATCGGCTTTTAAATGTCTTACTAATCATAATGACTTTATGTTATGATGAAACTAATATTATATCTTAAGGCCTCACTCAAGGTTCCAGGGAGATTCATCATTAATATCATTAATAATAAATGAAATAAGCATGTATTTCAAATATTGAAAATTTTTGAATCTTTTGCTGACTACACCCTATCTAATTTGGGTTGTCCTTATATATAGATGGAATATATAATAGAATAAAGACATTGTATGTAATTATAGATTATTATCACAATGCAGCTAAGAAAAGCTTATAGCAGGAGTATCACCTGTACAACTTTCTTGTTTTCCTGTGTTCACATGATTAGTCTATTCTTCAGTCTATTATTTCTTAGCAGGAAAATTTTTAGACCTTATCTATTGTATGAAGATTTATTTAGTTGAAACCAGATATTTTAATCCATTAATCTTCTTAATAGATGAATATAAACTGCAATATGTTACAAATGTTTAAAAGTATCACTCTCAACTTCTCCCAGTTGTAGAACTGCCACTCTTCCCTCAGTATACCTTTTTGACCTGTGACAAATGACTATCTGATACACAGTGAGGTTACCAGTGTCAATTCCTACCTATAAAAGTATTCAAGTTTCAACCATATTCACTTAATGGTGGTCCTTATCCTGTTTGTTCCCATATTAAATATCATCCTAAGTTCTATGATTATACAGGAATTTTCTTTTACATTTTTCTTTATTAATTAATAAAATTTCAAGATGCCATGTAACTTTTCAGCTTAGCTGAAAACCCCAACTCCTGTTTGTTAAGTATCTCTTATTTAAGAAATAAATTTTTTTCTCAATATTTACTCATACCTCTCTATATAGTAATTCCCTTAATCTATTAGGATAAAGTAAATATTAATGTTATTGAATGTGTAATTTATTAACAATTAAATCAGTAACATGACAAGAACATAGAAAATTAAGTACAATATTTTATTTTCGATAAAGAATACAGCCAGAGTCTTCTCAAACTCTTACTGTAACTGTAAGAGTTGGCAGACCAGATTCCATTTCCAAAAAAGGTTGTCTAATCAGGGAATGTGATCAACAAGCTTAGTTAACCTAAGGACTAGATTTCCATATCAGAATGTAGGGCCGTAAAAGAAAAGTTTCAGAGAACAGACTGAGAGACTCCAGGAAACAGGAGAAGGGCAAGGGATTAAGTACTGTCTTTACAGAGTCTGCTGATAATCACTTAGTATCAATTTAGTCAAATTTAATCAATAAGGGCCAGAGCCTGAACTAATAATCAACCAGAAGAAGAGCCTCGACCTAAGCCTCTCTGTTCTCTGAGTAAACTCAGAGAATACCTCTTCCTATGCCAACAAGCCCAGATGGGGCTGACTTAAGAGCATTCTTTCCTCTGTCAATGGCCATTAAGGACAAGACCCTTAACCCAAAACACTATCTCAAATAATGGGACTTTTTCTTATCTTAATATTTTATGGACATATGCTGTGTTATGGTATGTTAAGGGTAAAGAAAATATAGATGTCCTGGATCATAATTTCAATTGACACTTTGTCAACTCTCTTATTGTATTTACAATCCTATCCAATTAAGAAATTCCTTTCTTATACTGTGATTAAACATATATGGAGATCATAAATTTTGAGTGACACAGACATGCTGAGTTGGGGCTGTGCCAAAATGCATTTAAGCCTTCTCATTCATTTGTTCAGACAGTCAGATTTCGTCTGGCTCCATACTGTATGCATGCTGCTAGCTTTAAGGGAATAAACAATATGAATTTACCTAACACCTAGCTTGTTTGCCTCCTTTAACGAAACTTTCACATCGACACTGCTTAACGAGGTTCATGTATATTAACTTACACATTTATTTTTTTTCACAGGTGGTGGGAGGAACTCATGAAGGGCATATAGTAGGCAGATCCGGGAAGCCTGTGAGCTATGCTGACTCACCAATCAGAGTCAGCTAGGAGGGACTTGCCGTGTAAAGGGATCTCTTCCTGTTTCACATTACCTGCCCTGCAGCAGGAATTAAAGTTCCACTGCCTCACTCATCCTGGGTCTGTCTGATTTACCACATTTATGTGAATACGAGAAGTTTATTTCTCACATAATTACTAATGATTTCTCTATTTTTGAGAATACAGCCCCAGAAGAGACTATCAAAGATGGCTGAGTAGGAAGAAGCATTACAGCCCAGCTCTCTCCTATAATTGCTCCAACAAAGACTCAAGACAAACATAGGAAGGTGCGGGGGAAACAGATTATCACTTGGACCTAATTTTCACCTGAATTGGTAAAAAGGAGGGGGAAATGTTAATATAATTACACATACAGACACGTAATCAATCATTCAATGACCATTTATTTAGAGTCTGTTATGAGCCTATTGTGCTAAGCACTAAGAATACAAAAAGAGAAAAGACAGTCCCTGACCTCAAGGAGTTCACAATTTAATGGGGGAGACAGCATGCAAAGAAATACATACAAAGTAAGCTATATATAGGTTAATTAGGAAATAACTAAGAGAGGTAAAGCCCTGGAATTAATAGGGTCCAAGAAACGTTTCCTACAGAAAGCAGGATTTTAGTTAGGACTTAAAAGAAAACCAGGGAGATCAATGATCAGAGCAGAGGAAAAAGAGCATTCCAGGCATGGAGGATAGCCAGAGAAAATACACAGAGCCAAAAAATGGAGTGTCTTGTTCATGGAATCTCCAAGAGGCCGCTGTCAGTAGACCATAGAGTACTTGGTAGGGTGTAAGGTATAAGAAGATTGGAAATACAGGAGGTGCTGGGTTATGAAGGGTTTTGAATGCCAGTGCATTTTATATTTGCTCCTGGAGGCAATAAGAAGCCAATAGAGTTTATTGAGTTGAGAGGTGACATGGTCTGGGAGGCAGCTAGGTGGCTCAGTAGATGGAGGCTGGGCCTGGAGTCAGGAAAAGCTGAATTCAAATCAGCCTCAGACACTTTCTAGCTGTGTGATCCTGGGCAAGTCACTTAACCTATGTTTGCCTTAATGCCCTGGAGAAGGAAATGGCAAATCACTAGTATCTTTGCCAAGAAAACCCATGGACAATATTGGCTCCTATGGTACATAGTGAGAGAAATGATTATTAATAACCAATGACTGGAGAGATCAAGAGTTTCTCCTTTTCCTATGGTCCTCATTTCAAAATTCAATCTCATGAAGGATATTACTGATAATTCTTCTCAACCTTGGTCAGACCCCACCCAAACTTATAAATAATTTAATCTGAGGTGGAGAAGCTCATTGTGTTCTATTCAGATTTTGATAGGGATAAATTCTTTGATTATTGCCCAAAGCTGGGGGTGGTCTGGATGTAGAGATAGTCTCTTTGCCCAAGAGTGACAGTCTCTCAATGTAGTGAGCCCACTTCTCATTGTAATATTCATTCTCTCATTGACTTTGAAACAATTAGAGTTAATTGCCACCCTCTGGAAAACCCACTTTTCCAAGGGCTTGCTGCCATGATTGTCTTTGGCATTTGAGAGTGCTACTGACCTCTTTTATTAAAATGTTAACATCGTTAATAAAATGACTACCTAGAAATTATGTCTCTCTAACTTGTGTGTGTGTGTGTATATTTAAGATTAATTAATTTATTTTTAGTTTTCAGTGTTTATTTCCACAAGATTTTGATTTGGGGGAGATGGGAGGAGCATTTGACCCTTACTCACATCAGAATTGGCTCAGAGAGAATAACACATACACTTTATTGGATATAAAAATCTATCTTAACCTACAGGAAAGTAGGAGGGGAAGGGGATAAGAAAAGAGGGATTGTTAATAGAAGAGAGGGTCGATTGGGGCAGATAAAAGTCAGAAGCAAAACACTTTTAGGATTGTCCACTAGCAATTTAGATTTGAAGGTCTTTCCTACCCATTAATTGGCCATGTGACCTGCTTATGTCACAGGAAACCTAAGTCATATGTGTTAGGAGGAGCTTCCTGACAGGAAAAGGAAGTTACGGCACAGGAAATTCAGTGAGGGGGGGGGTGGGAGGGGGAAGGGAGGGAGGGAGAGAAAGATGTTATGGCTGCTAACAGCCACCCTTGTGATTGTTAGAAATGACCAGTCTGACTTAGCTGTACTGTGAGTTTTTTTGGGGGGAAGATCCCAGCAAGGGGTCAGAGAGGTTTTGGGACAGTGAGGCTCCAGGCTGTTAAATGGTGTTTTAAGTTCCTTGCTGTTATGATAAAGTGGACTGACTGGATGTTGGAGCTGAACATTTGGCTATAGGATATGATTTTCTAGTGTCTGAATAAATGTTATACTTTTTTACCTTCTTTATGAAGAGTCTCATACCTTGTGATATAGAACTACATAGGCATATTCATGATTATCGTTAATGTTGTGTTTATTTTTTTTCAAGGGAAAAGACAAAGTTTATTAAGCATTCACCATAATGGGTTGTCTTAAGAAATCCCACCCTTTGTGACATCTGTTTTCACAAGCGGGCCAGATTCAATCTAAGCTGAGCTAGATTGAATCTGAGCCGATGTTGTGTTTGTTATAAGACATATAGATGGACAGGGTAAAATGAGAAGGAATAGGATAAACAGGGGAAAATGGGATGGAGAGATATGAATAGTAATTATAATTGTGAAAAACTTGCAGCAGGTTTCTCTGATAAAGACCTAATTTCTCAAATATGTAGAGAAAATTTATAAAAGACAAGGGCCCTTTCTCAGTTCATAAATTGCCAAAAGATATGAACAGGAAGTTTTCAGATGAAGTACTTAAAGCTATCTATTGTCAAATGAAAATTTCCTTCCTGGAGAAGCAAAGAGCAAAACACTCCAGTATCTTTGCCATGAAAACTTCAAATGGGGTCATGAGGGTCAGACATGGTTAAAAAAAAGGAATCATATAAATAAATGTTCCAAAACACTATTGATTAGAGAAAGGGAAATTAAAATAACTCTAAGTTACCACTGTACACTTATCAGACTGTCTAATATCACAGCAAAGGAAACTGACAAATGTTGGAGGAGTATGGGGAAATTGAGACTAACACACTGTTGGTGAAGTGGTATATTGATTCATATATTGATTCAACCATTCTGTAGAACAATTTGGAACTATGCCTTTTGGGGCTAAGAAACCATGAAATCTTTTGACCAAACAATATCACTACTAGGTCTGTATCCCAAAGAGATAAAAAACTAAAAGGAAGAGTGATGAGGTCAGGGAACCATAGGTTTTTAGGGGTGCTTGGAGTCCCAAAATGCTGAGGCACTAAGTCTTGCCAAATGAATTCAACTCAAGCCTTCTCAACCAAAGAAAAACAAAGTTTATTAAACATTTGCCATAATGGGCAGACTTTTAAGGAGCCTGAACATTTGTATCACTAATATCAGGGGACCAGTTTGAATCTAAGCTGAGCTAGATTGACTCTGAGTGCCTCCATGGAGGCAAGATGAGACTGATATACAGAAAGACTGTGAGAGGGGGTCTAGGGGTGGTCAAGTAGTCTGGGGTGATGGGAGGAGGGATCCAGGAAGGATCTTCAGGAGGAATCTAAGGAGGATCTTGATGGGAGTGGGGTGACTAGAGGTCAGAGTCCAGGAACCAAGAGAATGGGATTTTGATGGAATAAAGGGTGGGAACCAGCTAGAGGCAAATCCCATACCCAAACCCAAAATGCACTAGGCTAGTAAGGGTAATAGAGATTTGGGCCTAGCCATAATAGAAGGTTTATGGCCTCAGGCAAAAGTTGGATCAAGTGGGAAGATTCAAGGAGAGTTCAAAGGGGTTCCAAGATTCTTTTTTAAAAATAATTTACTTATTTAATATTTTCAGTTTTCAGCATTGATTTCCACAAGAGTTTGAGTTACCAATTTTCTCCCCATTTTTACCCTCCCCCCCTCACTCCAACGTGGCATATATTCTGATTTCCCCATTCCCCAGTCAGCTGTCCCTTCTGTCACCCCACCCATCCCATTTTCCCTTCCTTTTTGTAGGGCAAGTGTATCCTAGAACAAAGGGTGGAGTGTGTTGGAAAGGCAGGGTGGGCTCCTTAGCACTTGAAGAGTTTGGCTTTTGTTTGCGTTGAGTGATTCAGCTATTTCATTGAATCTTGTTAAGTGCTAAGCCCCAGGTCCAAGATTTGGGTGTCCTTGGTGCCTCCTTGCCTCAGGGGAGGGCTTAGTTTAGACATGAGTTTGAGTGATATGTCTGGGACAGGAGGGGCTCTTGGACCATGTGGGTTTGAGTCTGCCTCTGCCTCTGCTGAAAAAGATAAAAGCCAGGGGTTGGCCTCTTCTTCCTTGGAGCTCTGAGATGCAGCAGGAATGGCGCGTGACTCTGAGCCAGCCATGTTGAGCTCCCAGCTGAACTCAGATGTTGGTAGTTCCTTGGTAACTATGAATTGTATTGGGTCTGTCTGTTTGTAATTTGTTTAAGGGCTCTTGAGATGGTGTTGATGAAGAGACTCCGGGCAGCTGTAGCTAAGGAGCCCTCCAGCTTGTAAACCTGGATGCTGAGACTTTGTTGAACTCTGGTAACTATGTATTGGGATTTGAATCAGACAAGATCTGTCTGTTGATGTTTGTAATTTGTTTGTATTTTGTTCTGAAGTTCAGGGTGCTGGCTTTTTCCCCTGAACTAAGTGAATGGTATTTGTGTGCTGAATTAAAGTAAGCTTGCCAACCCCTTCACCTTGCTCTCCTTATTAAGGGAGATCAAAAAAACCTGGGCTTTCTGGC
>JAQQSZ010010777.1:0-12420 GCA_028646595.1 Phalanger gymnotis
GCCTTCCTACTACACCCTTTTCTACATTTGCAGTCTTCTTACGCCCTATTCCCCTCCATGAACTCTGCCATCCAGTGACACTGACTTGCTGTTCCGCACTCCATTTCTTGATTCCAGGCATTTCACCACTTGTTCCCAATTCCTGGAGCTCCCTCCCTCTTCTTCTCAGCCCCTCAATCCCCGAATTCCTTCAAGGCTTGGCTAGAGTCTCACCTTCTGCAAAAGCCCTTCTCAAGGAAGAATCAGACACAACTGAATTACCAAACAACAACAAATGTCTGCAATGAATTCCTCTCTTCCCTCTGAGAGTATTCAAAATTTTTCATGTATCCATTGTGTTTGTACATATTGTTTGTATGTTGTCTCTACTATTAGACTATGAACTCCTTAAGAGCAGTTTGATTTTTTGCCTTTTTTTTTTCCAGTACTCCAATGCTTAGCATAGTGTCTGGCATGAAAAAGACTTAATAAATGCTTGTTGACTGACTGAATTGGTTTGGGTAACACAATTAAGATATATCAGAATTGGGATTCAAATCTGGGGCCTCCTAATATCAAATCCATTATCCTTTCTACTATTCCATACTGCTTCCAAAAATTCCAGAGGAAAAATAAATAAATGACTTCAGCTAAAACTGCTGTTTTTGTGTTGGATGGTAAAGAGCTAAAAAAGGGAGAGTAAGTTAAGGCCTGATTGTGGAGGGATTTGAAGGGAATTCTAAAGAGTTTGGACTTCATCCAGTAGGAAGTTATTAACATTTTTTATAAGGGGAGTGACACATTGTTTCACTGCCAAATAACTTTGAAAATTAAATGATGGTCCTCAACTCCAGTTGTAGACCTCAAAGACAAGTAGATGTTCAAGCATTATTGCACTGAGCCTGTCAAAATGAATAATATTCACTGCCTACTTGGTTTATTTAAACATTATTCAAATATCATCAAACATGTGTTGTGCAGCTATGATTGACTGGGATCATAGTAAACATGGTTGTTTTCAATAACTTGTGATGAGTATGTTTCAGAGGGGGCTCAGGTGGTATTTTAATTCAGCATAAGTTGTAGTGATAGCTCCACTAAAGAGAATGGGGAGATATTGTAGACACTAGAATATATCATAGCATACAGTGCTGTTTATTAGAGGAAGTAAGAAGGAAATCGTATCTATAGAAGGATAGGAATCCAGGGACATGGCTCTGCTGTAACACCATTTATTTATCTTGGTCCTTAATGGATACTTTCCAAATCTTTTTTAGTATTTTTACCATTATTCTTCTCTTATCTACCTTCAGGAGAAGAGGGGGAGTGGAAGAATGCTTTTATAACTGTTGAACTTGTTTAGTTATATTTCAAATTTGATTTGACAAGGGTTTACTAACTACCTATTGTATGCAAGATTCCAAGGAGACAATCAGTCAGTCAACAGGCATTGATTAGTATTTTGTATGTGCCAGGCACTGTGCTAAGCAATAAGGATACAAAGAAAAGCAAAAACTGCCCATTCCCTCAAAAGGATCCTGATGCTTTCTTAAAGATACTCATCTTCTAATGGGAGTGAGGTAGTAGAGCTAAGATAAATGCACAGATAACTAAAAACGGGTAGAAAAGGATAAATATAAAGTAGACGTTCAAGCAAAATGCTATGCTATTCTGTTCATAGGGGAAGAAAGAGAGTTTGGGAAGCCTACCTGAAGAAGGCAGAATCCAGTTTGGATTTTGAAAGAAGGGGAGGATTGAAACAGGCAGGGCTATGGTGAGAGAAGTTCATTCCAGATATTTGTTGTTGGTGTTCAGTCATTCAGTTGTGTCTGATTCTTTGTAACCCCAAGAACCATAGCAAACAAGGCCCTTCTGTCTTCCACTATCTCCTGAAATCTGTCCAAGCTCGTGTTCATAGTTTCCATGATACTATCTATCCATCTTATTCTATGACATCCCTTTTTCCTTTGGCCTTCAATTTTCCCAACATCAGGGTCTTTTCCAGTGAGTCCTGTATTTTCATTATGTGGACAAGCTTCATCTTCAGGTCCTTCTAATGAATCGTCTGAATTAATTTCTTTAAGTATTGACTGATTGATTTCTTTGTTGTCCAAGGACTCTCAATTGTCTTCTTTAGCATCACATTGGAAAGGATCTCTATTCTGAAGTGCTCAGGTTTCCTCATAGTCCAATTCTCATAGTCATTCATTACTAACCAAAAACTATAGCTTTGACAATAAAGGCCTTTTTCAGTAAGGTGATGTCTCTGCTTTTTAGTTGGCTGTCCAGATTTGCCATAGCTTTTCTTCCAAAGGAGCAAGCATCTTGCAATTTTATGGCATCAGTCACCATCTGCAGAGATCTTTTCTTCCTTGTTTTTTGTGGTTTAGTTGCTCCAGTTATGTCCAACACTTTGTGACCCCATTTGGGGTTTTCTTGGTAGAGATACTGGACTGGTTTGCCATGTCCTTCTCCAGCTCATTTTAGAGATGAAAAACTGAGATAGGACTAGGTGACTTTCCCAGGGTCACACAGCTAATAAGTGTCTACGGCCAGACTTGAACTCAGGAACATGAGTCTTCTTGACTCCAGGGTCAATACTCTATCCACCGTACCATCTAGTGGCCTCTTGTGATCTTTGAGCCCAAGAATAGAAAATCTGACACTAATTTCATTTCTTCTCCTTTTATTTGTCAGGAAGTGATGGTACGAGTTGTCACAATCTTGTTTGTTTGTCTTAAGTTGCAAGCCAGCTTTTGGGTAGTCCTCTTTTACCCTCACCAAGAGGCTTCTTAATTCTTCTTCACTTTCTGCCATCAAAGTAGTATTGTCTGCAAGCTGAAATTCTTGATATTTCTCCTGGTAACCTTAATTCTGACTTCTGATAAATCCAGCCTGGCATTTCACATGATATACTCTGCATCTAAGTTAAATAAATAATGTGAAAATAGATAGTCTTATCGTACTCCTTTTCCAATCTTAAACCAATCAACTGTTCCATGTTCAGTTCTAATCATTGCTTCTTGACTCACAAACAGGTTCCTCAGGAGACAAGTAAAATGATCTGGTACTCCCATCTCTTTGAGGACTTGCCTCATTTTGTTCTTGGTGGACCAGAAATGGAAAGACACATGTCTGAAACCACCATCTCCAGGATGCAGCTAAGTTCAAACAGGTTATGACAGATCTAGCTTATGGTAATGCCAAGACAGCAGGGTAGGATGAGAACGGAAGATCCCTGGTGCCATGACACCATAAAAAGCTCATGTTTTCAGAAAGTCGCATTGCCTTAAACAAATCTTTTGTCAAAAACTCTTGATAGCTTGTTTCATGATTCATTACAGATCTCCCTCATCTAAAATTTCTGCTCTAAAGCCTAAGGCTTCCTGCTTCTGTCTCATCCCTTTCCTTTAGATTTTACTGTTGGCAAGAATCATAATCTAGTTTGGCCTGACATTTGGTTTTTACTTACTTGTATCTGAATTTGTATCCTACTCCCTTTCTCCTGGGAAGGCTTTGGGGGTAGGGAGGGTTTTTAACCTTAATCTTCTTCATATGTCAGTTTGTTTTTGGAAGGATATTAACTTCTGGAGAATGGAGAAATCAGGACATGAATGAAAAAGGCAAGAACTGAGAATTGTGAATAGTTCAGTTTAGGTGGAATGTAATAGAGGGAAAAGAAGTAGTGTAAGATAAAGTTGGAATATAGGAAAAAAAGGAACTTAAGCTCTATTTGTAAGGTTAAAAAGGGAACCAATGAAAGATTTCACATGCAGTAGGGATGTGATCAATGATGAATTAGTAAAACTATTGGAGAGCAGCTTGAAGGACAGATTGGAGAGCTAAGAGATAAGTTAGTTTTACTACTGAAAATTTCCAAGACTACAGATATGTATATCTCAATAGTGTATGTCCCTACTATGGAAAATATACACCATGGGTTTCCAAAATGCTGCTCATGGAGGTATTGATACATCTGAATTGCCTCTTTGGAGAACCAGCCCCTTGTCTAGCACAGTATCTAGTGTGTTGGGGTTGGGGGGAAGCAATCCCTAAGAGCTCAAGGCTACGCTCTACTTCCCCTAGTCCCTGGGAGAGGTACTGGGCTGGGAATATATCTCTCTACCTGCCCCCCTAAATATTGCTCGTCTAGGATTAATACAAAAAAGCTTCATTCTTAGTTGCTCTCCTTTAAAGGACTGGATGTTACTCCAAATGTACACCCATAGGTTTACTCCTTTCTACCCAAAAGTAGTTACAACTACAATAACTGAAAAATGAGTGAATCTATCCAAAAAAATTCTAAACAGAAATTGCATATATGATACAGATTAGAACACACCAAAAATATATAGTGAATGAGGACTTCACAGGAGAGCAAAATGACACTTCAGCCCAACCAACTGAGAGGTCCTGATCTCACATAAGGGGAAATTCCCTCAAGTCTTTATGGAGGCAAGCTCAAAGTCTGAAATGCATTGAGGTGCCAATTTCCCATATATGTGTATAGCTTCCAAAATGTATCTTGAGTTCTCTTCACATATCTGGAGTTAATTCCCCCAAAAGACTAGCCTAATAAGTCCTCTCTTGAAAAAGAATAAGAAGACCGTTCTGCCTTTCCAAATTTCTCCCACCAATTCCTTAACTCAAGCAGGCATGCAGCAGAGCAGCAACCTTTTTTTCCCACAAATTAGGACAGTCTCATCCAAAAAGCCCCAGGATTTTCAACAAAATCCAGGTAACAGTAATAATTGCATTCAAATTGACAGTCAAATATAACATTACAACAAAATCAATATTAAGAATGTTTAGGGAACAGGATCTTCTCTTTAGTGGAATTTTCTAATTAAGAGAGAATCAATCTATTCTATTCATGTTAAAGTTTAGTGATTATATTATATTATCTAACCCCTGTGTCCCCATTTCAGCATATTCATGAATAAAAGCAAACATGAAACAACCATGTTTTTTTTTAATGATGTTATTTATTTCATTAAATATTTCCCAAATACACATGACACTTTTTAATATCAATTTAAAAAAAAAAATGAGTTCCAAATTCTCTCCTTCACTTCCTCCCCTCACCCACCTCTTAAGAAAAGAAACAATAAGAAATTGGTTATACAGGTGAAGTCATAGAAACCATTTCCATTTTAGATATGTGGCAAAAGAAAACACATGAATAAAATGAAGAAAAATAAAGAAGGTTAAAAAACTATATTTCAATCTGTACTTAGAGTTTATGAGTTTTTTCTCTGGAGGTAGAGAGCAATTTTTATCATGGATTTTCTTTTTAATTGTCTCTTACCATTGGCTTTATCAGTGTAGCCAACTCTTTCACAGATTGTCATCCTTACAATATTGCTGTTATTGTGAATAGTATTCCTCTGGTTCTCCTCACTTCACTTTGCTTCAATTAATATAAGTTTTTCCAGGTTTTTCTGAAACCATCCTGTTCAACATTTCTTATACCACAATAGTATTCCATTATCACCATAAAACATTTCTTGTTAAGTCATTCCCCAACTGTTTGGCATCCCTTCAGTTTCCAAACCTTTGCCACAACAAAAAGAGCTGCTATAAATATTTTTGGATATATAGGTCATTTTCTTTTTCCTTTGATCTCTTTGGGATCTAAATCTAGAAGTAGTATTGAAGGGTTAAAGTATATGCAGAGTTATATGGCCCTTTGGGCTAAGTTCCAAATTCTTCTCCAGAATGGTTGGACTAGTTCACAACTCCACAAACAATACATTAATGTCCCTATTTTTCCACACCCCCTACAGTATTTGTCACTTTTCTGTAATACTATCCAATCTGATAGGTGTGAGGTGGTATCCCAGTTTTTTTTATTATTATTTTTATAGTATTTTATTTTTTCCCAATTATGTCAAGAAAATTTTTAGCATACATTTTTACTAGACTTTGAGTTCCAAAATTTTCTCTGTCCCTCTACTCCCCTCTTCCTAAAATGGTAGGCAATTTGATATAGATTATACATATGCTATCCCATACACATATTTCCATATGAGTCATAGTTGTTAATGAAGAAACAGATCAAAAGAAAAAAAATGAAAAGGAATGAAGTAAATGAAAAAAAATATGCTTCGATTTGTATTGAGTCCATCAGTTTGTTATCTAGATGTGGATAGCATTTTCCTTTGTGACTCTTTTGTACCTGTCTTGGATCATTGTGTTGCTGAGAAGAGCTGATTCATTCATAGTTGGTCATCACACAATGTTGCTGATACTGTGTACAATGTTTTCCTGGTTAGGCTCATTTCAATTTGCATCAGCTTATACAAGTCTTTTTAGGATTTTCTGAATTCTACCTGTTCATCATTTCTTGTTACACAATTGTATTGTTTCATTAATACACCATAGCTTGTTCAGCCATTCCCCAACTGAGGGGCAGCCCCTCAGTTTCCAATATTCCAACACCATGAAAAGGGTTGCTATAAACATTTTTGCAAAACATGTGTTTTTAATTAAAATTATTCTTTGTTTCTTCATGATGGTGTGAAGGTGCACTTATTTTCAAAGGTTAGGTCAGCATAGTACAAGCTTGAGGAGGATTTGTGTCTGGCCATTTATGCAACCACACTATCATTCTATTCTTCTGACAACAAAAGCATGAAAGACTTTGCTAAATGTTTTATTGAAACATAGGTAAAATATATCCATAGAATTTCCATACCAACAAGTCTTGTAAATTTGTAAAAAAAAAAAGTGAAGTGATAATAGGTAATAATAACCTGGTTTTGATGAAGCCATGCTGATTCTTGATGGTTAATAATTTATTTTCTAGTTTTCCATGAATGGTTCCATTATTAATATAGTCAACATCCATTTTCATATATTTGAGGAAAAACTTGGAAGAACAATGGATTTTAAGGTAGAGGACTTAGGTTGGAATACTGGATCTATTATTTATTATAGGTATGACCTCAAACATATCATTTTTTTGGAACTTGTTTGGCTCATCTACAAAATGAAAATAGTTATGCGGTTCATGTCTAAAGTCTCTTCGTATTATTAATTAATGGCCCTATTTTGGTAAATAGCTTTCTAAAACTATCTGTAATTTTCTATTTTATTTATACCTTTATATTGTTCCTGTACACATTTCTTCTCATTACCTTACTTTTATTAATTTTTGTTTTTAGATAGCATTCATTTCTTAATATGTCTCTCCCCTTCTCCTATCTAGAGAACTGCCAAATGCAACAAATATTTAAAATGCACAATATTACCCATATGTAATTGTATATACATATATATACATATACATGCATACATATATACATATACATACACATACACATGCACACACACATACACACATATTTAACAGTCATGAGATTCGAATGAATTTACAACCAGTTCTCCACGGAACCAAGCTGAGTCACTGCCCCTGCCACTAACATGGTAGGCACAGGCTCCATCCCCACTTAGAACCTGTTTGCAGGTCCTGCCCCCACTAACAACCTGTTCACCAAACTCAACCTAAAATTAGGTACCGGTTCTACTGAACCTGTGCGAACCAGCTGAATTCCACCACTGTGTAACACACACACACACACACACACACACACACATATACATATATATATATATATATATATATATATATATATATATATACACACACACACGTGTGTGTGTGTGTGTGTGTAATTCCTCATCCGTAGTCCCTCGTATCTACAAAGAAATCATGTTAGGGAGAAGGTGTTACCATCTAGGTGGTACAATGGATATAGCACTGGTCCTAGCATCAGGAAGACTAGAATTCAAATCTAGCCTCAGACACTTACAAGCTGTGTGAACTCAGGCTGGTCATTTAATGTCTGTTTGCCTCAGTTTTCTCAACTATGAAATGGGAGTATCCCTATCCTATCTCTGAGGATCACATGAGATAATATTTATATGTACCTGGCATACAGTAGGAGCTATATAAATGCTAGCTATCATTACCATCATCATCACTGTCATATTTTTTTTTCTTTAGAACAAAGTTTGGTCACCATAATTCAGCCAGAATTTGAATCTGAATATTCCTGACTGCAATTCCACACTCTCTCTACTATTCCACACAGTATGAGGCCCCGAAAATTCAAATGATTTACTCGCATTTGTTCACATGATTTGATCATATAGACTGTTGTAACAACAATCTACTAGTAGCTACTATGGCTGTGTAAGACCAACAACAATCAGCACACAGAAGCCTACTAACACAGGTTCTTTGATCTACTTTTCTAAGAAAAGCAACTTTAAGGGGTTAACAATCTCAGTTTAATCAAACATGCATATATCATTCACTTACTTCAGGCAGAAAAGATTAGTCCCCTGAACTTCAAGGCAAATGCAAACAGAAATTATAAACATCAACAGACAGACCTTGTCTGATTCAAATCACAATTCATAGTTACCACAGAAAAACCAATGGGTCTGGGTTAGCAAAGCTGGGATGCGGCAGTCACAATGGCTTGCCCAGAGTCTTAACACTCTTTCCATGAGTGAGCCCCAAAAGTCAGCAAGTTCCCCTTGATTATATCCTGTTCAGAAGTCTGAAGGCTCTGACCTCACCCAGGCTGGATGTGTGAAAGTTCCCCATCCCCAGCATCACATCATATAAAAGTCAGTTACTCCTGATAGCCTCAGGGCTGAGAAATATTCCAAGATAAGAGCCCACTTTACCAGCCCTATTCAAAGAAAGGCAAGAATTATTAAAGGCACTTAAGAGAAGAACAGCAAAAAGCCCCACCTTGATTACCATTACAACTGTATAGAGTAAGCCAATGGTTCATCTTTCCTCTTACTTCCCTTCATGTGTTCAAATGACTTGGTCATACAAGTATGATGAAATTATTGATAAATTAATAATTTGAATCCTGGTCTTCTAACTTAAAATTCAGAACTTATTTCTATTATACCACATTGCCCAACATCTAGCATGAAGCTTTTGGTAGAAAAGTTCATAAAATAGAAATATCTTATGGGCAGGAGGATTGGTTAAAGGAAAGGCAAAGAGAAGAGCTGTTCCTTAGAATTTGCCATTCTTGAGAGGCAGTGTAACAACAATGGTGCTTGCAGTTGCTGTGGAAGTATAAGGCCAATAACACCAGCACATAGGAGGGCTGCTAGCACAGTTTCTTTGATCTTCTTTTCTAAGGAAAGCATGTTTAAGGGGTTTACAATCTCACTTTAATAATTAAGTATACATATATCATTCACTTAGTTCGGTGGAAAAACTCAGCACTCCAAACTTCAGAGAAAACACAAACAGAAATTACAAGCAGAAATTATATAAACAGAGAAAATAAACACAAATCAACAGACAGGGCTTCTAACTGTCTGACCAAGACAATACATACATAGTTACCGGAAAGAGAAGCTCCAACATCTGGGTTTTCAAAGCTGAGGGCCTCCTTATTGGCTACCTATAGTCTTGTCTGGCCAAACCACATGAACACTCTTCCAATGAGTGAGCTCCCAGAGCAAAATTCTAACCTCAGAGTATATATACACTTCCTCAGGGTCAGCACACAGATGGTGTCACAACCAAGTGATTCAAACTCATGTGACTTAGACTTTCTTGTGACTTAAGCAGGTCATCAAAGATTCAAACAAAGGCAAATCTCAAAGGCACTTGATTGCCTTAGTGCTGAGAAGCACTCCAAAAAAAAAAAAACAGCAAAAAGTCCCACTTTGCTTGCTGTTACAGGCAGTCAGGTCCAAACAGTGAAGGAACAGGACAGGAACCCAAGGTGTCACCTATTCTGATTGCCTCAAAACACTGTGGAAACCAGGTTTACTGACCACTTATGCAACATAGCTTCTGGGCAGATAGACTCATTTGCTCACTGCAAAGCCAACACTCTAGATGTCCAGAAGATTTCATCTTATCATTAGAATCATAGGTTTAGAGCTAGAAGAGACCTTACAGACCATTGAATCCAACCTCCTCTTAGGAATGTCTTATGTGATTGGAAAACAATTGTACTAGTAACATGATCCTATCTGCTAGACAGATTCTTATCATTCTGTTGAAATTTTGATCTATTTAGAAAATTATGGAATAATTTAGCAGAAAACAAATTTAGGAGGATTAATACATGACCTAATGAAGAAGCCTGGTGTGCAATTTTATGTTATCTGTCAGTTTATTATTATATGTTTTTGGTGATTTTTTTTTCTTTCTGAGGACTGCTTTAGATGCATCTCAGAAATTTGAGTATATCATCTCTTGGTTATCATTCTCTTTCACACACTTGTCAATCATTTCTATAATTTGTTTTTTGAACTGCCCATTATTCATAGTGTAATTAGTGTCTCCATTTAGGCCTTTATTTTTTGCTTATTTACCCTGTGTTAATTTCTATTTTATTGATTTATAGTCTATAAGTTATGTGTTTAGTACTTCTGCTTTTTAGCACATGGATTGTTTATGTAAAGGTATTATGAGGTTCTGGGAAATATTTCTAATTTTTAATTTAGAAATTGAAAAACATATTTCTGTTGAAAATTCTCTAACACTTCTATATTTTCCTTTTTGTTTCTCTTTCTGTTAGATTTGCCAAGTTCTGAGAGAGATACATTAGGATCTCCAACAATGACTTAACATTTATTTTTGCAATTCATTTAATTTTCGTTTTATGAATTTTGACATTATTTGAAACATTCTTTTGATATTGGTTCACTGCCTGTTTCTTCATTGTATAATGTAGTTTACCTGTTTATCTCTCTTGAAACTACAAAATTTTATTTTTTGCTTTTTCTGAAAATGATTGCAAATCCTGATTTTTTTTTGAATGACCTGAAAAGATAGCAAATTTTCTTCCTAAAATCCTATCTCTAAGGTCATATTTTTCTACCTCTGGTTCTACATTTTTATGCTTGCTAGCTGTCTTTGGGGACTCACAAACCATTAGGAGTTATTATGATGTCCATGGAAGCATAACCTACTAGTCACTAGTTACAATAGTCTATTGTAACTAGTGAACTAGTGGACTATTGTACTATATTGTATTGTAGGACTATTGTAAGAATCAAATGAATTAATATTTGTAAAGTATTTGGAACAGAGCTCGGAACATGGCATGTTTTTGATAATGGCTCCTTGATCTATTTTCCAGCTCACTTTTTTTCTGATGAGATATTTCACATTTTGCTCTATTTTTTTCTTTGACTTTGTTTAATTATTTCTTATTTTTCTATGGAGTCATTAGCTTCTAAACTTGTCCAATTCTAATTTTTAAAGGAATTATTTTCTTCAGTGAGCTTTTGTATCTTTTTAAAAAAAATTGACCTATCAGGCTTTTTAATAATTTAATATTTTATTCTTTCCTGAATTACATGTGAAAACAATTGTTAACATTCATTTAAAAAATTTTTTGAGTTCCAAATTCTCTCCTCCCAGCTCTTCTCCCCTCATCGAGAAGGCAAGCAATTTGATACAGGTAATTGCACAGTCATGCAACCATGTCAGTCATATTGGAAAAGAAAACAGACAAAAAGTAAGAAAAATAAAGAAAGAAAAAGAGTATGCTTCAATTTGCATCGAGGAATGAGTAAACAAGTTGTTGTACATGATTGTGATGGAATACTATTGTGTTATGAAAAATGACAAGCAGGATGCTCTCAGAAACTGGGCATAGTTTTTTTTCTTTTTTTTTTTTTACAAACAGTGTCTCTGATAAAGGCCTCATTTCTAAAATATATAGAGAATTGAGTCAAATTTATAATAATGCAAGTCATTCCCCAATTGATGAATGGTCAAAGGATGAACAGGCAGTTTTCAGATGAGATGAAGAAATTAAAAATATCTACAGTCATTTGAAAAAAATGTTCTAAATCACTACCAGAGAAATGCAAATAAAGCAACTCTTAGATACCACATCACAGCCATCAGATTGGCTAACACGACAAAACAGGAAAATTCGAAATGCTGGAGAATGTTGGAAAATTGGAACATTAATGCATTGTTGGTGGAGTTGTGAACTGATCCAACCCTTCTGGAGAGCAATTTTGAACTATGCCCAAAGGGCTATAAAAATGTGCATTCCCTTTGACACAGTAATACCACTCCTCGGGCTGTATCCCAAGGAGATTATAAAAATGAAGAAGATAAATAAATAAATATTTAAAATATTTATTACAAATAAATAAATTTCTAAAAATATTTATATCCACCACTTTGTGGTGGCCAAGAATTGGAAACCGAGGGCATCATCAGTTGGGGGACATGTTATGTTATATGAATGTAATGGAATACTATTGTTCTATAAGAAATGATGAGCAGGGGGGCGGAGCCAAGATGGCGGCTGGGAAGCAGTGACTGGCGTGAGTTCCCCACCAAGTTCCTCCAAAAACCTATAAAACAATGGCTCTGAACCAATTTTAGAGCTGCAGAACCCACAAAGTGGCAGAGGGAAGCAG
>JAQQSZ010010778.1:0-12420 GCA_028646595.1 Phalanger gymnotis
CCTCAGTTTCCTCATCCATAAAATGGCCTGGAGAAGGAAATGGCAAACCACTCCATTATCTCTGTCAAGAAAACTCCAAATGGGGCCACAAAGAGGCAGACACAACTGGAAAAAAAACTCAATGATAACAACAACAATTATATATGCATACATATTTCTGTTTGTATGTTGACAACTTATTGTACATTATAATAATAAAAGTGTTGCTTGCATCAGTTTCCTGAGTACCAATTTCCTATAAATTCCTGACTCCATATCTTTGCTTTAATTTGATCCTCTAAATGGAGAAATGTCAGATTACAGGTGAGGCCTGCGGCCTCTGCTTTCGGACAAGGCTATTGTGTGAAACTGTTTTGCTTAATTGTGCTTCTTGTTATTAAGGAAAGTTTGGGGGCAGGACATGGTAGGGGGTATATAGGAAAATGACAGTAAAATAAAAGAAAAAGAATCATAGATTTACATCTAGAAGAGAGTTCAATGGTCATCTAGTCCAACCCTTCATTCCCCCCTCCCCCATTTTATAGATGAGGAAACTGTGACCCAAAGGTACATGATATACTTGATAAAAAACTAGAGACATAGTTTCTGGGTAATTATTATTAATCATGCTAGCAGATAATTAATAAAAGGGGTCAGTGGCACCCTCAAATGCCAAAGACCCCTCACAGACCTCACTCAATGCTTATATTCCCTTGGAAGAATGGGTGTTCCTGGGGGTGGCAATCAACTCTGATTCATTAACAATTAATGAGAAGAATGAATATTATAATGAGAAGTGGACTTATTCTAATGAAAGGCAGGGAGATATTACTCTGATTCCTCAGTCTTGGACAAAGAGACTTACCTCTTATCCAGACCACCTCCACCTACAGCAATCTAGACAAAAGGGTGTCCACCTCTACTCAGAACTGGCTGAGTGGAACAAAATGGGCTAAAATTCAGCTTAGAATAAATTCTTTGTAAGGTTCTCTATTTGGGTGGGATCTGCCGCCCAGGATCAAAAGGCATGAGAATCTCTTTTGGGATTTGGACAATCTCATCCATCAACAATGTCCTTCAGGTCAATGTAATTCAATAATTGATTTTTAGTACATTGAAAGAAATAATCATTTCTCTCACCGAGCTCATAGAAGTTAGCACTGTAAATATTGGAACTGGGCCTTGAACCAAGGGCCTTTAGCTCCAAATCCAGCATTATTTCCATTGTATAAGAATATTTCAAAATGATTTGAAGACTAAAAAATTGATATTGAGATACCTAATCATAAAATAATTTCTATGAAAAACGCTGGAAATGTTCAAATTAGTATTTAATTCAATAGCATTGATTATCTACTGTGTACACAACATTGTGCTAATATTGTAGGAATCGTTGTGGGGATATTACAAACTTTAGACCAAACAAGGCTTGTGCTTATGGAATTTAAAATCTACTAAGAGATAAGACACCAACTTCAATGAGGATAATGAGACCTCCTTAAATCCTATCTGATTGGAATGAACTGACTGAAGCAGCCTGGAAAGAGAGGTGGATCTGGAGTCAGAGAACCTGGGTTTAAAATCCTGCTTCTGCCACTTTCTACCTGTGTGACTTTAGACAAGTCACTCAACATATCTGGGCATTAGTTTCCTCATTTCTAAAATGAAAGGGTTGGATTAGATGGCTGTTGATGTTCCTTCCAGCTGTAAATTTATGATCCCAAATCTATGCTCCCTTCTGAAGCAAAGTCTGTAATACACAATATTGGAATGCATTATGTAGTCACAAAGAAAGTCCTATATGAGGTTGGAGAGAAAGTCTGTTATCAGTCAAATGGGTCATTCAAAAGATTAGAAACTTCTAATTAATTTCCATTTACATCTCTTTCATTCTGGACCCAAATAGTTGCACATCCACAGAATCTAAGGTATACATAAGGACAGACCAATTTAACTGGTTACTTAGCATATGGTCTGATCAATATCTCTTCCTTTTTTTCTTGTATGGGAAGCCTGATTAATCTCTTTTATGTGCTTGTTCTCTTGTCCTATTATAGGCCATGAGTTGTCAAACCCCAGCTCTGGATTACTCCTGCTATTCACTTCTTTCCCTCCTATTCACACACTAATCAGTGGAAGTAGGAGAAATCACAGTACATTGCTGACTGGGTCAGGTATAAATTTATGGTAGCTAATCACACTTGGCACTTCACTAAAGCAAGATAAGCCTACTGTTCCTCCCTAACTGTTTATTTCACTCACCACAGCATTTGTTCCAAATCTTTTCTTATCTCTTCCAGCCACTCATGACACTGTCTCAGCTGAGGACTTCTCCTGATACTTCTCTCCAACAGCTCACCTAAACCCTTTTGTCACCATTCCCTACTATAACCTCTCCTTCACTCCAGTGTTTGATGATGAGGTCACTCTTTTGTATGAAGGATCAACTTCTTTGTAGGTATCTTTGATTCCATAAGCTTTCTGTCTTCTCCAGCAAACTGATTCCTCTAAACTTGGTGTCATCCTCCAGTTGCCAAATGATCTAATATCTCAATGTAATTGCCTGGATTATTGTAATAACTTTATTTTCTAAACTGATATTTTATTTATCCCTAATTACTTGCAAAAACAATTTTTAACTTTTTTTTGTTTTGAGTTTTAAATTCTATCCCTCCCTTCCTTCCTTCCCTTCCTCCTCCCTGTGATAATAAGCTATCTAATGTAGGCTATACATGTGCAATCATGTAAAACATTTCCATATTAGCAATTTTGTGCAAGAATACAAAAGAAAGAAACAAAGACAAAGAAAGAAAGAAGGAAAGAAAGAAAGAGAAAGAAAGAAAGAAAAAAGAAAGAAAAAGAAAGAAATGAAGAAAGAAAGAAAGAAAGAAAGAAAGAAAGAAAGAAAGAAAGAAAGAAAGGAAGGAAGGAAGAAAAAGAGGAAAGGAAAAAGCAAGAAAGGAAGGAAGGAAGGAAGAAAGAAAAAAGGAAGGAAGGAAGAAGAAAGAAGAGAAAAAAGAAAAAAGAAGGAAAGAAAGAAAGAAAAGGAAAAGAAGGAAGTAAAGAAAAATGCTTTAGTCTGTAGTCAGATAGTGTCAGTTTCTTTAGAGGCAGAAAGCACCTTTCATCATGAGTTCTTTGGCATTGTTTTAGATCATTACATTACTGAGAATAGCTAAGTTATTCACAATTCTTCATCACATAATATCGTTGTTACTGTGTACAGAGTTCTCTTGGTTCTGCTCCCTTCACTTTATCAGTTCATATAAGTCTTTCTGTGTTTTTTTTTTCTGGAGTCATCCTACTTGTCATTTCTTGTAGCACATTAATATTCAATTACAATCACATACCACTACTTGTTCAGCCATTTCCCAGTTGACAGGCATCCTCCTCAATTTCCAAATCTTAGCTCCCACAAAAACAGCTACTGTAAATACTTTTTGTTCAAGTATTTCCCTTTCCCTTTTTTGAAAAAAAAATCTCTTTGGGATACAAAACTAGTGGTGGCATTGCTGGATCAAAGAGTATGCACTATTTGTAGCCCTTTGGGCATAGCTCCAACTTACTCAACCAAAATGGTTGGATCAGCTCATAACTCCCCCAACAATGCAGTAGTTTCTCAGTTTTCCTACATACCCTCCAACATTTATCATTTTCTATTTTTGTTATATTAGCCAATCTGATAGATGTGAGTTACTACCTCAGAGCTGTCTTAATTTGCATTTATTTAATCAATAGTAATTTAGAACATTATTTCCATGTGACTACAGAGAACTTTGATTTCTTTGTCTGAAAACTGCCTGTTCTTATCCCTTCACCACTTATCACATCAGGAATGACTTATATTCCTATAAATTTTACTCAGTTTTCTGTATATTTGAGAAATGAGACCTTTATCAGAAAAACTGGCTGCAAAATTTTCCTCCAAATTTCTGCTTTCCTTCTAAGTTTTGTTGCATTGGTTTTGTTTGTACAAAATCTTTTTAATTTTATATAATTAAAATTATCCATTTTATATCCAATGTGCTCTTTATATCTTGTTTGGTCCTAAATTATCCTCTTGTCATAGATGTGACAAGTAAAGTATTCCATGTTTTCCTAATTTGCTTATGGTATCACCCTTTATGTACAAATCATGTACCCATTTTGACCCTCTCTTAGTATATGGTGTGAGATGTTGTTCTATACCTAGTTTCTGCCATATTGTTTTCAGTTTTCCCAGCAGTTATTGCAATAACTTTCAATTTGATCTCTATATCTCAAGTTTTTTGCACTTCAAGCTATCGTCCATATTGCCTGTGATTTTTTTTAAAGTGTAGGTTTAACCAAGTCACCTTCTACCCCAACTAAATAAAGTTTAGTGTCTTCCTTTTTTATCTCCAGAATCAAATATAAATAATATTTAAAAATTAAATAAAAGCCTTTTGTTTACTATTTAAATCAATTCGCTACTTGATCCTTTCCTCTCTTTTCATTCTTTTTACACTCTACTCCTCTCCACAGTCTCAATGATCTAGCCATACTGGACTACTTATTATTTCTCTAACATAACAGTCACAATCCCATCTCCAGGTCTCTGCATGGGCTGTTCCCCAGGCCTTAATTGTTCCTGTTGCAGTTTCTGACTCTTAGAATCTCTGGCTTCCTTTAAGACTCAGTTTAAGCACTGTATCCTTCAGGAGTACTTTCATCATCTCTCACCTGCTAATATCTCTTCTAACATTAGTTTCCACCTATTCTATATTTGTCTTGTATGACCTGGTTTTCATTAACCTATGTTTCTAGCCAAATCTGGCACATTTTACATGACACTCCCCTAACCGGTGGAGAAAATGCTCACAACAGCACGAGGGGAAGAATTGATTGTGGATCATTGGAGAAGAGAAATGTTCTTACTTCAAGGACCTCCGTGGTACCAGACTCTTTTGAGAATCTATTTTAGACATGTGGAGAATTCTCTATAAAAGATGGAAACTAAGGCAAACTGAGTGATGTTGAAAATGATAAACATCTCCTAATATTAGGAGTAGATTAAGACAGTAAGAATGAGGATATTTTAAGACTATTCAGCCCCAAAGTGAAAGGCTTGGGAAAGAATATAATTAAGGCAGACGAAACAACTCAGAAAGTTTTTCTAGTCCAATCTAAACATTTTGATTGTGGAAAAAATGCTTGAGCAAATGTCAGGAAGAAATTATTTTGGGGAATTTCATACTTGTACACCCTCTGAAAAGAATTTCTTAAAGAGATAAGAGCCCTTAAAATTCTACCAATTTGGGGAGTCTCATGTAAAATGTTCTAGACTTGACTAGAAACTCTCATTACATATACACATATTTGCATATGTGTATATGTATCTGTATGTATGTGGTCTCTCTCATTAGAATGTAAGCTTCTTGAGGGCAGGGAATATTTTTGCTTTTTCTTTGTATCCCTAACACTTAATGTTGTGCCTAACACATAAGAAATCATTAATAAATGATTGTTGATTGATTGCTGTGGATCCTACCATTTCAGAAGATGTGTTATGATTTGTGACTCAGTGCATCCATATGACCTTCAAATTATCATCATCATTACTTGTAAGTATATGTGAATGTACTAGGTGCTACAGTGCCTGTAGAAGTTTTGGCAGTTACAGCTGTATATCAAAAAACTTTACAAATAGCTAAAGAAAAAAAAAACCTTTCTATGACTGAAACTTTATAGCTCTGAACCAAAGGGTCCCACTGGAAGATAGATGGTGTTGTCTAGTGGAGAAAATGGCTATTTTAATTACTTGTAGGGTTTTTTAGATTCTACACTGAGTATATCAATTAAATATTGATTTTAACCATAGGCTTATTATTTGTTTTGTACTCATTAGTTGGGAATGTTAACATAGAATAAAGGATACCATAAAATTAGTCAAAGATTGTTGACACACAGAAAACATCCATAGGGTAAGGCTAAATCTAGGCCAATTAGAACCAATGAAGTAATAGAGAGATTGAGACTGAGGCTCTGATTTCATCGATATAAGGAGCTACTGAATAAGGAAACTCTAGCTATGGTTACAGGTTGTCATATTGCCTGCAATTTATAGTCTTAGAGAGTTGTCTAGAGTACTGAGAAGTGAAGTGATTTGCTCAATGTCACACAGCTAGCATGTGTTAGAAGCAGATGATATGTTGGCTTTGAGATATGGAAATGATGTGATGTGGTTACCATTCCCCTTCCAGCTGTGCTTTTTACCCTCTGGACTTTACCACCATGGAACTTCACTCTGCCCCTTTTCCTTTTGGTGAATTCCTTCTGAGGCCTTCATTTTGGGATTGGTCACAGGCCAGCCATGCTCAATTCCCTCCCCAGCTGTGATTCTGACTCATAAAACTTTATCTCTAAAAGTGAAATTCAAATATGTATATATATATATTATATATATATAATATATATGCACACACACACACACACACACACACACACACACACACACACACACACACATATATATATATATATATATATGCATGTATATAAAGGTCAACAGCCTAAAGAGAGAGATTAAAATGAATGTGAAACATAGTGACCTCCTGGGTTTTAAAAAGACATGAATAGAAGATAAAAGAAATGGCAGGTAACAAAGGATGAATGCCATAATGGTAGAGTTCAGTAATAATGGTGTCAGAAACACAGAAGCCGAGACTTGCAATGAATGAAAAGGATGATAAAAGCAGCCTTTTTAGCTGTGTTGGGAACAAGAGGCAGGTACAAGAAAGGATAGGACTTCTGCTTGGTGTGGATAGTATGACAATAATCAATAATGGAGAAAAAGTCAAAGTACTTGGTTATTATTTTATTTCTGTTTTTATGCAAAGGAGGAAGTTGCAAAAATTTAGCTTTGGTTTTTAAAAAGTGCTAAATTAGATGACAGAGCTTTCCAAAAGTAAGTGGACTGCATTGGAAGATATGAAAGTATCCAAAGGCAACCTGGATCACCTCTTGTTAGGACTATTAGAAAGGTAATTACTGTTCAGGTTCAGGTTCAAACTAGACAATCTTTGAGGTCCCAGACAACTCAGAAATTCTATTATTCCTTTTCTGAGTTGTTGCGTCTCTGAGTTGTTGATTGAGGTTGTGTATAGTATGCCATATCTTGACCTACCTTTTTGGCATTTGTTAAGCAAACTGCTTCAACCTAATCCTTAAAATGAATGAGATCTCTTGAATTTGAATCATGCTTTAGTAGATAAATGGTTAAAGTATATAAATAGGCAGTTTTTAAAGGAAGAAAATCAAATCATTAAGAATCATGTAAAATACTGTAAATCACTATTAATTAGGAAAATATAAGGATGCAGCTAGGTGATGCAGTGAGTAGAGCACAGTCCCTGGAGTCAGGAGGACCTGAGTTCAAATCTGACCTGAGACACTTGACACATGTACTAGCTGTGTGACCTTGGGCAAGTCACTTAACCCCAATTGCCCTGCCAAAAGACAAAACAAAAAATTTATTTTAAAAAATAGGAATTAAACCAACTTAGAGGTTCTGCCTCATATGTATCAGATTGGCAAAAATGACAAAAGAAAAAAATAATGACTGTTGGAGAGATTGGGGAAAACAGGTACTCTAGTGTATTGTGGGTAAAGCTGTGAATTGGTGAAGATATTGTGGAAATCAATCTAGAACAATGTCCAGATTACAAAACTATGTATACCCTTTGGTCTAACAATGCCACTACTGGGTTTACATTCCAAAGAAATTAAGGAAACAAGCCAAAAAAAAGGATTAATAGGATAAAAAAATACAGCAACTCTTTTCATGATAGCCAAAAATTAGAAACTCAGGGAGCATTCTGCAACTAGGGAATGGCTAACCAAATTGTGGTATGTGAATGCAGTGGAATATTATCGCATGATAAGATATTATTAAATAAACAGTTTCAGAGGAAACTTGAAAGACCTTTAGAAATGATGTAGAACTGGGAGTGTGCAGAACTAGGAGATCAATGTATACAAAGATAGAAGAAAAGCAACTTTGAGAGACTTAGAACACTGATCAACATAATGATGACCCCTGGGTCCCAACGAATAATGAAAAAACATGCCACCCCTCTCCTAGAGAGCCAATGAAATTAAAATGCTGAAAGAGACATATATTTTCAGACATGAGATGTGGGAATTTGTTATTCCTGGCTGTGCAGTTATATATTGGAAGGTTTTAGTTTTCTTCTTATTTTTTTAATTTGCTCAGCTAAAGGGGAAATACTTGAGGGGGGGACAGAATTTAAGAAAAAACAGCAAAGGATATTTGTACTATGATTATGCCACATTTATTTCTTTTCCCCCACTTATAGTATTATGTTTTTTTCCAATTACATGTGAAAATAGTTTTTAACATTCACTTTTATAAAATTTCGAGGTCCAAATTTTTTTCTTTCTCCCTCTCTCCCCTCCCTGATCCCCAAAATGGCAAGTAATCTGATACAGGCTGTATATGTTTAATCATACTAAACATATTTCCACACAGTTATGTTGTGAAAGAAGAATCAGAACAAAAGGGAAAAACCATGAGAAAGAAAAAACAAAAAAAAAGTGAAAATAGTATGCTTTGATCTGCATTCAGACTCCATAGTTCTTTCTCTGGATGTGGTTAACATTTTCCATCATGAGTTTTTTTAGAATTGTCTTGGATCATTGTATTGCTGAGAAGAGCTAAGTCTATCATAGTTAATCATCACACAAGCCACATTTATTTCAACAATATATTACTGTACAGCGCAGTTGCTCTAAATTGAAAATCAGTCATTGAACCACACCCACATAACTGAAGAGGAATGGGGAAAATATTGCAACATCTTGATACAAAAAAAAAGGCAGTGCCCTGCTTTGATCAGATAGGATTGCTATTGATATTGTCCAGTAATATTAAAAGCAATTTTTAAAATAATGAATAGGGAATATTTATTGAAAAAATGTGTTAAGTGTGCAGAGTTTAAAATGGACACCATTTGGATTTTTTAAATGATTGATTGTATTGATGAGACATATACTGTGTAATAAAATTAAAATAAAAGAATTTTATGTCTCAAAAAAACCTATTTCAAAAATATTTTAGTGTAAAAGTCCTATTTCTACAATAACTGGTAAGAACCTTGAGGGAAGGTACCTGTCTTCTACTGTTATACCTTATCAGTTCATAGTCATTGTATACAGCAATAGGCACTCAATAATTGTGGGGGTGGCAGTTAATTTATGAGAGTCTGCAAAGGAAGTAGCAATTTCTAAAATCTAAAAGCTACCTTTCCTCTTATGTACCCCAACTCCCAAATTTACTTGGAAATTCAAAAAAAGTTGGAAAAACAAAAAAAACATTAAGATAACAATTTTGCCTTTGAGAAAAAGGTATGCAAGAGAAGTTTAAATTAAAACTTAAAGTGACACAAAATATTACACAACCTGGAAACCATGGGTCTGACAATAAAACTACTTCCTCAACCACAAAAATAATCTGGGATATAATACTGTAACATAGCCAATGTTCTCAACTCTTGCTAATATATGTGTACACACATACATACATATATGTGTATATCTGTGTCTGTGTGTATATCCCCAGTATGAGGATTGGAGAGAAAAACTTTTTAATTGAAATGATACATGACAAATATTTTAAATAGCAAACAGAAAAAAAAAACAAACAGGTCTGTTTCTTTGAAAGGGAAAAAAAAGAAGATATATATCTCAAACTAGTTGGACTACATTCTTGGTAACATATTACCTATTACCTGAGAGAGGGAAATAAAAGTACACACCTTATTTAAAGAACTGTGGGTTATAACCACACTATTTATATTATGTTGTCACTGGGAACCAAAAATCGGGAAAACAAAAATAATCTTCTCCATCATATATTATGTTATTCATAGAGCACACACTAAAGAAGCACGATTTCCTACAAAAGCTGCTCAGATAAAAATCTGGTCCAATTTTGTTTCCAAAGGAACAGTGTAGAAGTATTAATAGATTGTTTTGGACTATTTTATAAGAGAATTGGGTATGGAATGCAACAGGAAGGCGAAGGTGGTGGTTTTGGTGTACAATGAAGTTTCTGTTGTTTGAGCTTGTTTTAAATAAATAAAGGGAATGATGAAATTATGTTTCGGGATGAGTGAATGGATATGAGTGAAGGACTGAATGAAAGGGTTTTTTATTAAGCATTTACTAAGCATTGTGCTAAGTTCTAGGGATATATAGAGAAAAACAAGACAGGTCTGGCTCTAAAGGACCTCATATTCTATAAAAAAGGGAGAGACCAGGCCGATGAAAAGGCCTAGTGGCAGATTGGCTTCAACAGCAAGGCAGATGGTGATGAATTTTCTCTAGTAAAATTTCCGTCTGTAAAACCATATCCATATCTGATGTTGAATCATTTAACATTATCAAGGACTTTGGTAGTAATAACTTTCTTTTCTGTGTCTCCAGTAGCTCTTGTTGGGGGATGGAAGATGAAGTGGGATAGTAAGGACAGTTGGTATAAAAAAACAAACAAACAAAAAAAAAACAAAAAACAAACAACTCCTCCCAAAGCCTGGGAGATACTCTTTCGAGGAAGGAGGGTGAACTCAAACTTCAAGTATAATGATGGTGAGCTATACCTGAAGGGACAATGTGTGACTAAGGAAAAACTTGCAGCTTTTTGTAACTGAAGGTCTTTTTTGAGTTGATTGCTACCTTTCTTCTCTAGCACAAGGGAACATACTATTTGAAGTTGCTTCTTCCCTCAATGGCCACCTTTCTGTATTCATTTCTGTACATGTTTATCCTCAATATGTTTCTCTCTGCTCCTGGCTGGATTCTTAAGTGTATTTTCCAATCTCTCCAATAATATGATTATGGGAGCAGAGAGGGTGACTCCCCCCACCCCCAAGAGTGACTCAGTGAGTGGTCCTCTCTTGGGAATTTCTCTCAAACTGGAGCTCTTTCACCACTAGTTCACCATTTTTCTGGACAACTATTAGAATTTCTTTCACTAGACCAAGGATAGCTTCTTTAGTTAACCAATCATGCTGCTCCCTTACTGGCCCAAATAGAGAGGAATTCACACCTAGTAAATGGATCAAAGAATATAGACAATCTTATTTGTGCTTTTCTTGAAACTTGATCATATTTGTTTATTAATTGTTTGTTTGAGGTGGAATTGAGGAACTCCCTCCCTGAGACTATTAATCTTTCATGCTTAATAATCTAAAAACTATTGCATGAAGGAATAAAGTAACCAATTTTTCTAGGTGAATAGAGTTTTAGGATATAATAAGTAAATCTACAGATTCAGATTATACAATAGGAATATCAGAGTGATAAGGATACTGTATATTTAATTCCATTCTTATGTGATTTTTATTTCTTCAGCTGGATCTCTATATTTTGAAAGATTTTCATTTTATGCAGTTTTGAAATAATGAGAATTTGGTAGAGTAATATTTATTTTAAAACACTTTCTTGAAATTCCAGTGCCAAGATGGTGGAGTGAGGAAGGAACCCTCTGAAGCCCTCCCAAATTCCCTTAAAAACAACTAGAAAAACTGCCTCAGAATTGATCTAGGAGCAGGGAAGCAGTTTACCAGCCTGGCAGGTCTGTCTCACTGGAGGCAGAAGGGGAATGACATGGTCAAAGAGCAGCAGAAGCAGTCAGCCTCACACCAGGGGGCCTACAGGATGGGTCCAAGCAGCCCCCTAGGCAAATGAGAAGTATGCACAGCACAGCAAGGCCCCACCCCAGTGACCCCACCCCCAAGCACAAGCCACTAGGAAGGCCTTGACCCCACTGCTGACCAGAGCTGGCCAACAGTGAGACCTCACCCCTGGGGCCTACCAGTAGAGAGACTCTGTTTCTATAGCAACCCGGCAGCTAAACCTCCTACCCTGGGGACACTGACAGAGAGCTGCCTCCCCCAAATACAAGCTAGAAAGGAAGCCCATTTTCCAGAGAAAGCAATTAGTTAAGCCTTGAAGCCCAGTGAAAGCCGTCAGTAAGACCCAGAGCCCCAGCATGAAAAACTTGGGACAGTGCAGGACCAGAGCCCAACTCTCATATAAAAACACCAAGTCACAAAATAGCAGAAAAGAAGCTAAAAAAAAAAAAAAACAACCAACCAAAAAAAAAACCCAAAACCAAAAAGCCAAAAGAAAAAAACAAGAAAAGAACTTGACTGTATACAGTTATTATGGTGATAGGAAGAATCAAGGCATAGTCTTAGAAGAGGACAAGAAAAATGTGATTTAGTCTAAGGCTCAAAAAGAATTCCTGGAAGAGCTTTAAAAGAATTTTTTTTTTTTATAATTTTTTTTTATTAACATCTTTAGTTTTCAGCATTAATTTTCACATGCCTTTGAATTACAGATTTTTCTCCCCATTTCCACCCCCCCCCACTCCAAGATGGCGTACACTCTGGTTGCCCC
>JAQQSZ010010779.1:0-12420 GCA_028646595.1 Phalanger gymnotis
CAAAATATAGTTAGTCTTTCACTACATGAGTGTTGTGGAAGGGTTATACATAATGATACACATGTGACCCATGTTGAATTGTTTGACTTCTTAGGGAGGGTGGGTGGGAAGGGAAGAGGAGAGAGAATTTAGAACTCAAAGTTTTAAAAAATAGATGTACAAAAACAAAAAAGTTTTTGCATGCAACTAGAAGATAAGACACACAGGCAATGGGGCATAGAAATTTATCTTGCCCTACAAGAAAGAAAGGGAAAAGGGGATGGGAAGGGAGTGGGGTGACAGAAGGGAGGGATGACTGGGGAACAGGACAACCAGAATATACGCCATCTTGGAATGTGGGGGAGGGTAGAAATGGGGAGAAAATTTGTAATTCAAACTCCTGTGAAAATCAATGCTGAAAACTAAATATATTAAATAATAAAAAAATTAAAATAAAAAAGATCCCTCGATTATATTCTGATGATTTTGGTATTTCATATTTTTGCATATTTCTTTTAAATTCTCAGTTTTGCTTGCATATGACTGTATAATAGGTTCTGATCATTCTTTTGTGATTTTGTTCATTTTTCTTAATTTGATTTTCCTTCCTCTTTTTAAAACAATTTGGCTAAATATTTCTTATTTTTGCTGGCCTTTTCAAAGAACCAGCTTTGAATTTTGTTCAGTTTTATGGTATTTTTCTTTATGAAAAAAGACATACTAGAAAAACTATATCTCAAAGTTCTCTAGGATGAGAAGATTGGAACATAGAAGTAAGACTTTGTAGACCAAGATTTTCAAAAAGAAAAACACAATCAAAGCCAAAACCACAAACTATAGCAAAAATATGGAGGAAATCTAGACCCTTACCTTTCTTTTGTTTTCTGAATTTTTGCTACCATGTCACTTATTAAAACAAACATAATTGTAGTTGTGGTTTGGGAAGCAAAATAGAGCAAGTAAAAATTTCTAATGAAAGAGTGTGGTGCAGTGAAAAGAGCACTGGATTTGGAGTCAGAGGACAAGGGTTTGAATCCCAACTGTGCGACTTACTGGGCACACATATTTAATTTTTCCCACATCCGTGGACCTCATGCATTCCCTTCCTATGCCCCAATCCATCCCTTCTCAGCCCTTCTTCAATTGTGCTCTCTGGAACCTTTCTTCTATTGTTAAGAAACTTTGTCTTAGTAGACCTTTCCTTCTCATGTTCCTTTAATTTTGTGGGACCCATGGTGACCTGGATCCCATGAGAACACTTCAGCCTGTAGGATCCCCTGTAGGGAGATACCCTCTAGGATTAAATGCACGTTCCCTCCTACACTATGAAGCTCTGAACTAGGAAGAGGAATAGGCATAATTCTCATTTCATAGACCCATCATTCAATAACGTTTCCTTCTGTGAGGTTCACTCTATATTTATCACCCTTTCCAGAGTCTACTGGGTGTTACTGACTAGGCCCTAGATCATTCTCCATCCTTTCTAAAAGTGTTCAGTACTTCAATAAACCCATATATGACATACACTCCCAAAGCATCACCTTTTTCAACTACCTATTTCTTCATTTACAAGAATTACACACTTGATCTCAACGTCATAAAAAGGGGTTCTTTTCCATGATTGAGAACTCTATCCAACCATAACCTTCTATCATTTCATCTCTCCCTTTCATTCCTCTTGAATATATTCTTCACCTTTTCCATTTTCTCCAGGTCCTCCAATCCACATAATACCTAGCATGTATATAATACTTTAAGATTATTTCTTCCTTGCCTGATCTTGACCAAACTAGAGGATATTCATTTTGTCCTTTAATCATGAATCCCTTTCCCATTGGTCCTACTGCCATGTCTTTTCCAACGTCATCCCTTGATTACCTCTACCATCTGCTTTGTCCTCAAGAGCTACTGTTCAATAGTACAATAGGAAATCAGAAAATCAGGCAGAGGTTCAATTTCTGCTTCTGGTATATAACGACTATAAGATACCAGGCAAGAAATATAACCTTTTGAGATCCAATCAAACTCTCTAAACCGTAAGATGCAGCAAACCTGACAATCTGCACCAGCATAGTGGGGCTATCATTCTACCATCCCTCCAGCATTGACCATTGAGATCTTTGGAAATTTGCAGGGGGTGAGGCACAATGTCAGGGTTGTTTTGATTTGCATTTCTTCTATTATTAGCGATTTGGAGCATGTTTTCATATCACTGTGAATACTTCACAATTCTTTTGAAAACTTTTGTTCATATCCTTTGACCTACTGAGAAATAAGTATTAAGTATATATTTTATTAATTATTTATGAATCTTCAGAACAGAACCGACTTACAAGTGATGACAGTAATCTTGTGTTTGATAAATGTAAATATTTAAACTTGTAGCACAAGAACATTTAAAATTGTTGGGAAAACTGGAAAGCAGTCTCAAAGAAATTGGATTGAAAGATTAATATCTTTAATTAATTTAATTAGTATCTTTAATATCTATATCATTTACTAAGATAAGGTCAAAATGGATACATGACCAAGACATAAAGGGAGACATTATAAGAAAAGTAGAAGGATCTGAAACCTATCAGATTTATGGACAGGAAAATAATTTGTGAATAAACAAGGAAGAAAGAGAGCATTGTGAGATATAAAGTGGATAATTTTGATTATAACAAAGTTTTTGTACAAATAAAGTTATTGTAGCCATGATTAGAAGGAAAGGAGAAAATTTGGGAAAAAATTTTATAAACAGTTTCTTGGATAAAGGTCTCATATTTCAAATATATAGAGAACTTTGTCAAATTTATAATAGCCATTCCCCAACTGATAAATGGTCAAAGGATATGAATGGGTATTTTTAAATGAAGAATTCAAAACTATATATAGTCATATAAAAATGATCTAATTTACTATTGCTTAGAAAAATGCAAATTAAAAAAATTTGAGATATCTGACACCTATTAGATTGGCTAAAATGATAGAAGAGAAAAATGACAAATATTGGAGAGGACGTAGAAAAATTGGGACACTAATACATTGTTGGTGGAACTGTGAACTGATGCAACCATTTTGGAGAGCAATTTGGAATTTTATGCCCCAAAAGTTATAAAACTGTGTATATACCCTTTGACCTAGAAACACCACTGCTAGGTCTGTTTCCCAAGGTGATTTCTAAAATAGTTATAGCAGCTTTCTTTGTGCTATCAAAGAACAGGAAATTGAGGGGGATGCCCATCAATTGGGGAATGACTAAACAAGTTGTGCTATATGATTGTGACGGAACACTACTGTGCTATAAGAAATGATGAACTGGTTGATTTTAGAAAACCATGGAAAGCCTTGCATGAAATAATGAAGAGTGAAATGAGCAGAACCAAGAGAATATGGTAAACAGTAATAGGAATACTGCTTGAACAAAACCTGTGAATGACTAAGTTATTCTGAGTATTATACATATTCAAAGCAAGTACAAAGGACCTTTGAAGGAAGATGCTATCTACCCCCAGAGAAAGAACTGAAAAATAGGAGTATACATAGTATGGTTTTGCAGATATTTATATATTTGTATCAAATGGTGTCATTCTCTAGTGTGGGGTGGGGAGGGAGGGAAATAGTTCACGACTTAAAATGTAACAACAACAACAAAAAAAAACAAATAAAATAACTTAATTTGAACATCATGAATACCAAACCCTTATTAGAGGTTTTTTTTTGTTTGTTTGTTTTTATCTATTTTATCTTTTGTAATTGCTTCTTCCTCTTGTCTGGTTAAAGATACATCTCCTGCCCATAGCTGTGAGAGGTATAAGATCCTCCTTTTCAGGAGAAGAAACAGGAGGTTGGATCTAGAAACCACTCTGTCCTCCTCAGGGTGAAGGTATAGGGGGCTAGAATTATATCTATCTGCTCTCTTAAACATTGTTAATCCATGCAATGAGGTTTTCAGGTTCAATCAAACTTCTAATTGCTTTTTCATCAGGAGGAAGGAAGACTCCAAATCTCATATCCAAGACTTGAACCCTTGCCATCAAATATTAGTTCCGCAATGAACCCACGTAAAAAGTAGCAAAGAAACCCACATATCCAAATTGTAGCAAAACAGAAATCAAAGAAATACCTATGAGAACATGTAGCAGAGAATATAGAGTGAAGGAGCTATCCCATTAAGAGCAAAATAACTCAGCTCAGCCAAGAGAGTCCCAGATTTCACCCAAAAGGAAGTTCCCCAAAGTCTCTAGTGTAGCAAGCTGGAGACAGGGACCTGATAGATACTCCCAGCTCCTTTCATGTCTTCCCAGAGTTTTTTCTCCAGCAATCTGAAGTGGGATTAGCTTTACTTTCTTCTCTCCTTAAGATGCCAAGGGTAGCAACAGAGTGATAGCAGAGACCAGTAAGGAACTTCTTTCTTACACAAAGAGATAAAAGTGAAGGTGGAAGTTAGGTGAAGGCAACAGTGAGGAGGTGGGCCTGGGGCATTATGGACAGAACCTGGAAATATCCTGTTTACAGGTTAATCAATTTTTTATGGGACTTCATTACAAAATGGGAGGATGCATAAAAGAAGAGTGGGGGTAGAGGGAAGTGTGTGATATGTATGGGTCAACTTGAGGGCTAGCAATGAGGGAAAGGTAACCCACATGATCCCACAATGAGTAAAGTCTGCAGGGGAGTAGGTGAAGAGGGGGCAAGGATAGAAAATAGAGGAAGGGAAAGGAAAGACACCTTGCTTTGGTAGTGAGAGGGGGTTCCACTAATGAAGGCCCCTCTCTCCTATGGGTAAAAAGAAATGTTCTATGATGGGAGATGAGGATCTTGTACTGGGTGTGGTCTGGGGAATTTGGTGCTTAAAAGGACAACTTGTCCAACTTTGGGAATGAAGGAATTGGAACTCTTGGAGGCCACTGGAACCTGGGAGACTGAGAAGGCATGCATCCAGAGAGGAGATTTTGAGGTAAATGGAGAAAAAAAGATAACTGGAGGTACAGGTCATTAGAGGGCTACATCATCAGGATGGGGGTGGAGGTGGAGGAATCCTATCTTGGAACAGCGGCTTTGTTCTGGGAATGAGGCATAATTAAAAAGAGGAATCTGCAGCTCTACAAGCTCTACAAGGCAGTGGCAGAAACTACCTACATGGGAGAGTCCGGAATGGAAGTTTGGAATTTTTTGTTCTGTGAGGAATACTGAAAATACAGAGAGACTAGATATTTATAGGAGTCATGAACCAGAGAGTGAGGGTCTAGGGTAGACAGAAAGAGAGGATGAATAATGAAGAGAGTGAGAGAAACCCTCTCTGGAAAGAGACACAAAAAAAATGAAATAAAAAAACCTAATGGACAAGACTAGTTGAAAGGGAGGACAGGAAGTGGAAATTTACTTGCCTGAGAGGAAAAAAATGGAGGAGAGAAGAATTAAATAATTAGATAAAATCAGGAAAGAAAAAGGAACTAATGTAAAAACCCCTAAGGGAAAATGATAACTAATGAGAGAAGATTGGGAGTGAAAGCCATTGGGAATAGACTCTAAAAAAAATTAGAGATAGATAGAGGAAAATGTAAACCTAACTCATAATTTTACATGTGAGTGGATCAAACAGTACAAAAAATAAAACATAAAAAGCGACAGCTTGAATAAGAAAACAAAAACAAAGCCTACGATATGTTACTTACAGGAAACACATTTTCCAAAAACAAAGACATACATAAAATAAAACTGAGGGCGTGGAAATTTTTTTCTTGCTATGCATCAAGTGAATCTAAAAAAGAAGGAATTGCAACCATGCTAATAAAGCAAAACCAAACATTCAAAAGATAAAAAGGGATAAACGAGGAAACTACATTATGATGCAAGGAACCATAGACACCATTGAACCAATGGACCGAAGACAACCGACAGAAAGGAACCAATATCAGTGTTAGCCTGCTCTCCTTATTGGTGGAGATCAATGTCCCACACTGGTGTGAGTTGGAACAGGGAGGAGCTAGAGAGAGTGGGGGAAAGGAGAGATCATCAGTTCTAATTAAACTGCTTCACGATCTCTTCCAGTTGCTGAGTCTTTTCAGTCTTAATCGAGTTCTCTTGAAGCTTTGAGTCTGGGCTCTGAAGTCACTTTAGGCACATCTGGTTTCCAGTGGTTTGTATGCTAGGTGAAAGTTTTTCACAGTTATTCACAGTTTTATAAATTTTTAGGCACAGTACCAATTGTTGTTCAGTTCTTTCAATTATGTCTGACTCTTCGTGACCCCATTTGGGATTTTCTTGGCAAAGATACCGAAGTGGTTTGCCATTTCCTGCTCCAGCTCATTTTAGAGATGAGGAACTGAGGCAAATAGGTTTAAGTGACTTGCCCAGAGTCACACAGCCAGTAACTGTTTGAAGCCAGATTTGAACTCGCAAAGATGAGTCTTCTGACTGCAGTCTCAGCACCCTATCCACTGTACCAACTAGTTGCCCCAAAGGTATCTTACAACAAATCATAAATACCAATAGTCCACATGGTAGAAATATATCAGCGCAAACTGACATTGACCACTAAAGCAGGTACATGAATGTAGAGTAGAGCACTGATAATAGGAATACTTTCTTTTAGTATGCACCAATATTATGTCACGCCATAATCAGTAATAGATTGCATCAATTATAAGCAAAGCTTTAACAATATCCTCAACTCCAAGGCTCATAATAACATAATTTCTTTTTCTTAAATTTTAATCTATTTATTTTTAGTTTTCACCATTCACTTCCATAAGATTTTGAGTTCCAAATTTTCTTCCCATCCCTCCCCAACCCCACCCCACGACACATGCTGTCTGATACAGGTTCTGCACATACATTCATATTAAACATATTTTCACATTAGTCATGTTACACACAACAACGTAGTTTCAACTAGTGTAGCACAATAGGAAAAAAACCAAACAAACTTTATTCCTAAGCTTAGGTTAGGTGAAAAAATTAAAGAGTTACTAAAAGCCCAAAAGGAAAAAAATTAAAGACCCTGAAGTCACCGAAAATCTTTATTTCATATAAATTCTAGAAAGTATATCTAATAACTAAATGGAAAACAAAAACAGACATAGTATGTCAAATGATTTTAAAGAGACATATACATAATTAAAAGCCCTTTTTGATTTCGATGGTGTGATTTTAACTAACAGACCAATAATACTAAAACAAAGTAATAAAAAAAAGCTGGTCTTTACTAAGATTATTATGAACAAATCCAATCTCTGATGGCATTTGACAAAAGGTGTGAAAACATTTCAGGCAGTAGCTGCCATGGCAAGAACCATGAGGAAAGGTAGACTCTAAGGAAAGACATAAAAAACCACGATGGCCAAAGTGACTTGAGAGGACTACTGAAGATCTAAAGAAAGGTATTAGAATATTTCATCAATGTCAAGCTGGTATATGCAATAAAAAACATGAAAGAAACAACAAAAAGCAAAAGTATATTAAAAATTCCAGATTCCTTTAAATAAACAATTGATAGGAACAGACAAAGGAGTTAAAACAATGTAAATAAGAAAATATTTAACATCAAATTCAAACATCAAAGAGTAAATAGGAATGGCTTGTTATAGTCGAGATTAGCTAGCACAAATCTGGTGTAGTCACAAGGTTTTGCACTTTCATTTCCATTTAGCAATATCTGAGCAGGAGTGAAAGGGGCAGATGGGAAGGAGGGAGTAATACAGGGCTGGGGAAAAATAGAAGAGGAGATTGAAGAGTTGAAGATAGTGCAAGGTGAAGTGGTTCACCAAGGGGGCAAGAGTGGGAATAAGGTGGGGCAGCTAGTTGGTGCAGTGAGTAGAGCACTGAATTTGGAGTCAGGAGGACTTGAGTTCAAAACCAGCCTCAGACACTTGACACACATACCAGCTGTGTGACCTTGGCAAGTTACTTAACCCCAATTGCCCTGCCAAAAAAAAAAAAGAGTGGGAAGAAGAGAGAGAGCAATCAAATAAGGATGATGGGGTGCAATGATAATGTGTATTAGAAGGATTGAAGAATGTTTTGAATATTTGAGATAATGGAGATAAAGAATAGATTTAGGAATAGTGAGGCATAGAGAGAGATGGGAAGACAAAAGATTATGATCAGATAAAGAAAGATCTTTTTTTCCTAATTAGTATCATCTTATTTTTTTTCCAATTACATGTAAAGATAGTTTTCAACATTTGCTTTTTAAAGATTTTTAGTTCCAAATTTTTTTCTCCTTCCCTCCTTCCCCAAGATGGCAAGCAATCTGATATAGGTTATGCATGTACAATCATATTAAACATATTTCCACATTAGTCCTGTTGTTAAAGAAGAATCAGAACAAAAGGGAAAAATCATGAGAAAGAAAAAAAAGTAAAAATAATATGCTTCAATCTGTATTCAGGCTCCATAGTTCTTTCTCTGGATGTGCATAGCATTTTCCATCACTAGCCTTTTGGAATTGTCTTAGATTATTGTATTGCTGAGAAGAGCTAAGTCTATCATAGTTGATCAATAATGTTGCTGTTTCTGTGTACAACGTTCTCCTGGTTCTGTTCACTTCCCTCACCAACAGTGTATGTAAATCTTTCTGAGTTTTTCTGAAATCTGCCTGCTCATCATTTCTTACAGAACAGTAGTATTTTATTACATTCATGCACCATAACTTGTTCAGCCATTTCCTAATTGTTGAGCATCTCTTCAATTTCCAATTCTTTGCTACCACAAAAAGAGGTGCTATAAATATTTTTGCACATGTGGGTCCTTTTCCATTTTTTTGTGATCTCTTTAGGATATAGACCTAGTAGTGGTATTGCTGGATCAAAGGGTATGCATAGTTTTGTTGCCCTTTGGGCATAGATCCAGAATGGTTAGATCAGTTCACAACACCACCAAAAATGTATTAGTGTTCCTATTTTCCCACATCTTCTCCAACATTTATCACTTTCGTTTTCTTAAAGAAATATCTTAAATATAGAAATGGAATACTTCTGGATGACTTACCTAATGTCACATAGACACATATGTGGCAGAGCCAGAATTTGAACCCAAGTCTTCTGATTCCATATGCAATACTTTTTCTGCTGTACCACTCTATCTTCCATTGATATTTCTTGGACTAACAGACAACAAGTCTTGATACTACAAATACAGACTGCAAAATATCCTGTATAACTTATTTATCTATTAGTACATAATTAATACATAGTATTAAGTGCTTACTGTGTAGCAGGCACTGTGCTGAGCACTGGGGATACAAAAAAATGTAAAAGCATCACCTTTTCATTCAAGAAGTTCATGTTCTAATGGGAAAGACAGTATGCAACCAACTACATACATACAAGGTAAGATTAACATTATGAGAATAGAAATTAAAGTTCGGAAGGAGGGACCTAGGGCCAGATAGGGAGGTATAGGGGAGACAGGAAAGCCTTTTTGCAGAAAGTGGTATTTGGGCTGAGTTTTGCAGGAAGCAAAGGAAGCTAGGAGCTAGAAGCAAGAAGGAAAAACTAGGTAGAGGGGATGGCACGTGCAAAAGCACAAAGAGGGGAAATAGAGTATTCCGTGTGAGAAACAGTAAGTAGGGCAGTGTAGCTGAATTGTAGAGTGTATTAATTATATGTGTTATATTGTGACAGAGGTACAGGTAATGTGTGAGAAAGGTAGGAATAGGTTAGGTTATGATGGACTTTATTTTTTAAAATAAAATTTTATCGACATCTTTTGTTTCTTCACAGGATCAAAATTTCTCCTATTTCTTGCTTTCCTTTCTTGCTTACAGTTATTTCATACAGAATACAGAACATTACAGTTCTTGCTTACAGTTATTTCATATAACAAACAATATTTTTAGAGGAAAAAATTAGCAAAATCAATTAATACATTGAAAAAGTATGAAAATATATGCATTATAACATATATACACGTGTGTATACACATTTGCACTGTAGTAGAAATATGTATTGCTATGTATCTGTGATTCTTTTGATGCTTCTTTGACTTCATTTTGTGACCTGGTTTCTATCTTAAAACTGACTTGGGATGCAATTTTAATTTGTTGAAGAAACCTACAGCCGGTTTGTTGAACACCCTCGCCCCACCCAGACGCACACATTTTGGCCCTCCATGAGTATGTATCCTGATAAGTGACATCTTTTGCCCTGTTTTTTTGTCATAAAGTCATCATCGTTGAGATGCCCAAGGTCAGAATAGTGGGCAGTATTTTGCTTCTCTCACACTTAAAGAAAGTCTCCTCCCTCACCATCTTGAGAGCACATTCTTGAAGAATACTATAAAAATGCCACTCTAATCCCTAGTCAGCAGAGCAATCACTGCCAAAGATTGTTTCCTACCTCAGCTGATGCCTGAGCATTAGCTCTTCCTTCCCATAGGTACTACCTAATTTCCATATCCAAGGCCATCTCCAGTCCTCTTGATCTATATCTTGCCACTGGGCCCAGGTGGAGGTGGAGGAAGAAGTGAAGCTGGCGACTAAGCACAGCCCGCCCTCACTTAAATCCAATTCACTGCAAGTCACCTTCCTGACATCATGGTCCTCTTCAACAACAAAGGACAAACAAGAACAACAACAATCAAATTCCCTGAATTGGACCTGGCCCAACCCTGCCTCAAGTATTCCTCCCCTCTCCTCTTTTCTATTCCTTGGATATTTGTGCTAGTGGCTTCTGAAACTTATCTACATGTACCACTGACCTCTGGTAGCGGTAAATGTCAATGTGCCACTAAAAAAGACTCCTGTAATGACTCTTGGAATCATCTTTTTCTATCAGAATCTAACTGAACCAGCTGGATGTATATAATAAGCTGAGTCTGGGCCAGGAGTATCTCCTTTTAGCTCATGGGCCACTGACCATGAAAGCTGAAACTACCTTTCTTGAAGCTGTACCTCCAACAAATGGAGTGGGACAGTCAGTCCCACTGCCATCTTCTGTCTTCTCTAAAGAAAGCAAGGTCCAGGTCATTAGATCTCTTGTTTCAGCAGTAGGGAAGCCCTTTCCCTTTGAGTCGATGAGCCACCGATCAAGGCTAGGACCAGGACTCTCAAGGGTTATACCTTTGAGGGCAATACCCCCTGCATTCACCAAGGAGAGCAAGGGCTAAGAATTTAAACCCCATGCCTCAGTGACTGGAAATTACCCTCTTGTTGTGTCCCTTAGATCCATAAGGCACTGACCAGAGCTAACAATAAGACTCTTGGATCCGATGACTGTATCCCAATAGAAGGGTGTTCCTTCCCTGTCACTGTCAAGGAGACGCTTGGACTCCTATCACACACATAATGAGGCACAGGAAGAGATAGGAAGACAAAAGAAGAACACACACACATATTTGTAAAAATACACATACAATGTATATATATGTGGGTGTATCCTTGGAGATAAATATAAATACATACACATATATTGCAATGCATATATGTGTTGGTATACATATGTTCCTCCATGCTTATACATTTTAGGGTTTTTAAAGCCAAAATTAGTATGATAATTACTCAAACAATTTTCTGCATTTATTGATATAATTATCTGGTTATGGGTATCTTTGCTTTAATGTGCTTATCTTGATGGGTTTCCTAATGTCGAATTAACCTTGCATCCCCAATATAGAACCTAATTAGTCAAATAGATAATTTCTTGGATGAATTGCTGTAGACTATTCGAGAGTAATTTATTTAAAGATTTTAAATTTATATTAATTCTATTGGTCTGTAGTTCTCTTTTTTTTCACTAACATCCCTCCCCTCAATCCATGCAGATTATATCTCTTGTAAACTCTTCATCTCCCATTAAAGAATATATCTCTGCTGGTCTAAGGACTTTCACCACTGAATTGAAATTTTCTCCTTTCTTTCCAAATATTTCAATCCTCCTTTCAGCTACCTGATCAATTCTTCCACAGCCCCTTTTATTTCTGAGAGATTATTGAGGGTTTTTCCTTTAGTGCTTGACATTGACTACATTAAGGTATATCATACATTCCTCTTTCCCATTCTTCCCTTATCTTTTTCGATGAGTCTTACTATTCAGCAGTTTAGTTTTAAAAAAAAACACAAAAAATTTTTCATTTGTAGGAAGAGTGTTATGAAATTTAATCTGTCTTCTGGGGTCATTTTCAATGGAGTGGAGAACAAGGAGTTATCAAAAGACATATCTGAAGTAGTATAGTTTATCTTGGTCCAGCAGGATTTTTGCTCTCTTTTTTTTCTGAAGTTTGGTGACGTTTAATTCGTCTAATCATTAGAATGCCCACAACCAGCAACACAATGAGGAGGAATGCTCCAGCCAGACCCAGGGAGAGTGGTACGAGCCAAGAAGCCACTTTCTTTCCCAGTGGATCCACTCTACTCGGAGGAGTTGGTAGGGTTGTGGTTGGCAGCCCGTTAACTGGAAAGGTCTCATTCACCGGCTTGCTCAAGTCTGAGAACTGCTTGGCACCCTCACCCAT
>JAQQSZ010010780.1:0-12420 GCA_028646595.1 Phalanger gymnotis
TGGAGCCCTGCTTCCCTCTGCCACTTTGTGGGTTCTGCAGCTCTAGAATTGGTTCAGAGCCATTTTTTTATAGGTTTTTGGAGGGACTTGGTGGGGAGCTCACGCCAGTCACTGCTTCCCAGCCGTCATCTTGGCTCCACCCCCTTAATTTCCTTTTTTGACATCCATTTAAAAATTAGTTCACATATTTCTACAACTATTTTTAAAAATTGAATCAATGTAGGGAGTTCTAGACAAAGAATTTTCTCTGCTGATTCAGACTGGCCCCTTGTCTGTGACTTATGGTTTTAAAGTAAGTGACTTGTCTAATAGCAAGTGTATGGCAAAGGAGGCACGGGGAGGGAGTGTAAAGTAAAGTGGATAGAGAACTGGTCTCGGAGTGAGAAAGATGCGTTCAAATCCCACTTCTGAACAATTTATTTTTCAGTTTTTAAAACATTTTTATTTAAAGTTTTGAGTTCCAAATTCTATTCTTCCTTCCCCTCCCCCTCCATAATTTTTTTAATATAGCATATGTATTTTGCTGTGTTATCAGGAAACAGTGTTGGATTTGCAATTGGAGGTCCTGGGTTCAAATCCAGTTCTGCCACTTGTTACCTAAGTGACTTTGGGCAATTCACTTTGTTTCTCTAAGCTTCAACATCCATATCTATAAAATGAAGAAACTGGCAATCTCGAAAGTAATTTGGAAATAGGCTTAAAAAAAGAAGGCCCAAAATGCCACCCTATACCCATTGACCTAGGGTCCACTGGTCTCATATGCATTCAAATATATGGAGCAGTACTTCAATGGTAGGAAAGAACTGAATAGAAAGCAAATGCCTACCTATTGGAGAATGGCTAAACAAACTATGGACTCTACTACAAAGAATGATGAAAATGAAGAATGCCAAGAAGTGTGAGAAGACTTTTATGAGCTGATGCAAAGTAAAGTAAACCAAACCTGGAAAAAAATAAACATAATAGAACAAAAAAAATTAAAATGAATGCCGTTTAATTATCATTACTAAGCTTGTTCTTGAAGAAGAAATGGGGAAACTGTACCTCCTTCCTTTCTTTTAAGAAGTGGTAGGCTACGGGTATGGAACATTGCACATACTATTAGAATGGTTATTGGGATTACTTATTTTTGAAGAACTGCTTTTTATTGTTTTTCATTCTCTATTATAAGGGATAACTTTCTGGGTAATGGAAGGGGGAGGGCTATATTGAGAAATGAAGATAATGTAAAATCAAAAGATACCAGTAACTTAAATTTTTTTTTTTTAAATAAGGGGGTTTGTCTAGATAATCTGATCTGTAGGATCTTTTGTGATTCCAAATCTATGATCTTATAAAAAAAAAGAAAATATCTTTCCTGATTTTTTTTTTAAATTTCGCTTCTTGAATCACAGTTCAGAATATCATTTGGGGATTTTTTTTTCAGGGACAGTGCCTGATTGTTCCTTCTTTCCATTGACCTTATTCTTATTTTAAAGGGTGAAACGCTAATTTCAGATATATCTTGGCACTCACTTCTAGCGTTCATCTGCTCTTTCCATGAATGGAACTTTGGACTCTGCATGTTTGGATAGGAACTTGTCATTGGTATCTACTGGGAAGGGCTGGCAGCAAAGTGTGTGCTGTCAACTTTTGGGTTCTTGCCTGTTTCTGGCGGAAAGGATAAGAGGCAACTCAATAATTTTAGAGGGAGTTCTTTAAATGCCTCAGTGAGATGATTAAGGATTAACGGTCCAAGTGGCAATTTATCCATGGCCCTTCTCTACAAATTATGCTCCATTTCCTATGTGCTTACTTCCCAAATACTTTCCCCAAATACTAAAATAGAGAATACGAACTGAGGAAGTGACTATTGACTTCAGTGTGTTTTAAGACAGCTTGTTAGAAAGGCTTCTAAGAAGATGGCATAGTCTTCTAGAACCTTCCCAGTGGACTGTTTGGAGCACAGAGGGTCAGTGAGAGTTGAAAAGAGTTCCATGTGTAGCATTCTGTACTCTATTTAGGTTGTAGAAATTTGTCTGGGAGCCAACAAAACCCAACTGAGACTTCCCACTGGCTAACAGAGAATACTGGGCAGGAAGACAAGCTGGTCCTCCCCAGTCACCTGGCCTCCCATATAGATGGCTGGAACTGATTGATATTCAATGGACTATGGTGTTGTACAGATTACGGATATGTGAGGCTGAGCTGTCCTCTAGGGTTCAGCTGCTTCATTAGACATCACCAAAGTGTGGCTAGAGTAGGCTTCACTGCCTCGCGACTTACAGGATTCGATGGAGTTGAATTCATGCTTACATGCTAAGACCTGTAGCTTTCTAAAGGGAAACTGCCATTAGAGGTGCACAAGTAGCTTTTCCAGCCTCAGCTCCTGACACTGGCTCTTCCATTGGCTGGCTTAAGGCACATGCTTCTTTCTCAGAAAGCTTATCTCGTGGGAAGAGAAGAGTGAAGAGGCTTCACTCCTTTCTGCTTCAGTTTCACAATGGGCCAGGGAGCCTTTCACATCTGGGAATTCCCTCTGTTTCCCTTGCAAAGATTGAGGGCTCCTGTTCTTTCAGACTCTGGCTTTTGTCCCTTACCTTCTCCCACTCTTCTTTCCTCTATAGGAAAAGATTGTGACACCACACTGAAGGCTTGCTTTTTTGAGCCCTGGGTCTTGGCTTGCTTTTGTTCTTTGTTAGCATCGAGGCCAACTCTCTGCTGAGGTCAGACCAAAGGGTTTTAATAGGGCCGTGGACTTGTGAATGTGTGGTATTAGGTGACTGCCTGCCTCCCTCCTCAAATTCTAAGTGTGAGAATTTCTTGCCTTTACACATATTGGCAGCTACAACGTTCCTTGCTGGGTAAGCGGAAATATATTGGAAAATTAAAACCGAGAATTATGATCTGTTTAAAGCTTGTGGAAACCATGCCACAGTAGGTTTACTTTTTTAAAAAAAATACGAAACTATGGTTACCATACATTTAGCACTGGAAAATAATAGTCACAGGTGTGCATTTATTCCATACTTCAAAAGACATAGGTCTTCTATTTCTGGTCATGGGCACATGTTGAAAGAATAAACACTAGCCATGTATTTTTAAGTTACAAGCTTCTAGATTGCACATAGAAAATGTACCTTAAGAACAATGTTTCTTAACTTTTGGAGGGGGTTGTATCATGGATCCCTTTGGCAGTTTGGTGAAGGTTATAGAGCCTTTTTTTAATATGATGTTTTTTAAATACATAAAGTAAAATACATTGGACTATGTATTTCCTTCTTAGCAATAAAAGTTCTATGACAGCTCAGTGCCTGTCAGAAGGGTTGCTTTGACCTGGCACTCTACATGGTCATTCTCTGGCTCATGTGTTTTTTCTGTAGGTGAAATTTTTATTGAAATATAGTTATCAAAATATTTTATAAAAACAAGTTTATGGATTCTAGGTTAAGAACCACAGACCAAAAAAAAAAAAGAGTCACAGATCTAGAGAATCCTAAGCATTTTGCCTATAAAATGATTGATTTCAGTGCTTACAATAGGGCCTGAATTGAGTGACTTGAAGATATAAGCTCTTTTCTTTGTCCTTGGGGCAGAGGATAGATTGATTGTTAGAAGAAAAGGTAGCAACTCAGTTCTTGACCTCTTATCTCTGAAGGTTCTTATCGATTTAAGAAGTTTTTGGAATGGATATTTCTTTTCATTTCCCAGAATCTCGGAATTATAAAGGATTCTTCTTTGTATCCCCAGCACTTAGTATAATGCCTGGCACATAGGAAACCCTTAATAAATGGTTGGTTTTGGCTATTTAGTTTAACTCATACCCAAACAAGAATCTTATTACATCATAACAGCCAAGTGGTCACCCAGCTTTTTCTTAAAGTTCCTTAGTGAGGAAGAACCCACAATTTCCTGACTACTTCTTTCCACTTTTGAATAACTCTTATTTAATAATTAATAAATAATAATAATTAGTAATTTAATAAGATGGTTTTCTAACATGGAGACCAAATCCCCCTTTTAGAAATTTCTGACTATTGTTCCTAGTACTACTCTTTGGAGTTAAGCAGAACAAATCTAAACTCTCTTATACATAATAGCTCTTCAAATAATCAATAGTAAATATAACTAAGTCTTCTTTTCTCTGGGCTAAACAACCCCCCCTTCCTTCAACCAGTCTTTGTATGATGTGACTTTGAGAACTTGAACCCAGATCTTCTTGACTTCAAGGCCAATTTTTTTATCATTTATGCCATGTTTACCATTATTATTTATATGCTTGCCAGCTTGTCAATGTCATCCCTTTAATGCAGCACCTGGAACTGAACAGCATGTTCCAGATCTCCAAGACCCAGAAAATCTATATAGACTTAGGCTGCATTCTTGCATAGGCTTTGAAAAAAAGTAAATCTTTGTTGAAATCTTTTATTTTTTTATGTGTTTTATGTTTCCCGCTGCACTCTTTCTCCTGGCCTTCCCAGAGAGCCATCCCTTTTAATAAGGAGAAAGGAAGAAAAGAAGTCCCTCAAACTAAACAATATACCAAAAGAGTCTGATGTTACGCCCATGGTCCCTCAGTGATGGGGGCCAGGGGGGAAAGTATCTTCACATATATCTTCTTTGGGCCCAAACTTGATCATTATAATTTCATAGCATTCAGTTTTAATTGTTTTGTTGTTCTTTCCATTTTCATTAGTGTAATCATTGTGTGTATTTTTTGTTCTATTTACTTCATTTCATATTGGTTTATATGTCTTTCCATGCTTCTCTGTATTCGTTATGGCCTTTGTTCCTTATAGAACAACAATATTTTATTATATCTATTTAGCATAATTTGTTTAGCCATTCCCTAATTGATGGGCATCTCCTTTGTTTCCAGCTTGTCTTGTGTGTATTTTAGAGACAGCGAAGAAAGCTCATTTGGGATTATAGGATCACAGACTTAGACTTGGAAGGAAACTTAGCGATCATCTGTTCAATACTTTCATTAGTCAGAGGAGGAAACTGATGTCTAGAGTTAAGTAACTTGTTCCAAGGCCACAGAGATGGTGAGTGGACAGGTCCTCTGATTCTAAAATCAACCCTCTGCCATGGTCTGTCATGCTACCTTTAACAATGCTGCCTTATCATAATCTATGTAAATTTATCTAGAAAAAAGTTTGGGTGGGGACAAGAGATTCTAGATACCTGTATTGAGAGGCCAAAGAACTCTTCTTGGAGGTATCTGGCTTTATCAGATTGGATTCTGACTGTCTTCCACTCTAAGGAAACTCTTGCTCTCTATGAAGACTTTGGAGTTTCCAGTGAAGATAGTGACATCTGCCCTTTTCTCTTTGTCCAGAGATCATGAATCATAGAGTATTGCTTGGTATCTTACAGGTCAGTATTTAAAGTAGCTCAACATGGCTGAACTGCAGGAATTAGAAGCAAACTATTCTGAAAATAAATGACAGGCAGCGTAGCATAGTAGGAAGAATGTTTGGCATTGGGAAAAATAGCTCATTGATTGCCAGCGATTTACATAACTCAAGACTCAGTTTGCTCAACTGTAAAATTGGGCTACCTCAGAGAATCTCTGTGAGGTTCAAATGAGATATCTGTAAAATGCTTTGCAAACTTGATAGCATCATATAAATGTCATTTATCATTATTATTTTCATTCTTCTCTTAGTCTTATCATTCTCATTCATCTTATCCTCCCTTCCCCCCTTGGACTATGTCTATGGTTCCATTTGTGTAGGGAACTCTCAGTGAGAAAACTCCCTTCATCAGTGCAGATCAGTAGCTGATCTGCCAATTACAGTCATAGAGAACTATTGGGGTGGGGGGGGTGGACCAAAATGTTAAATGCCTTGCTCAGGATTATGGGACCACCATATGTTTGTGGTGGGAATTGAACTCTTCTTGGTTTCCAGGTCAGCTTTTTATCCATTATGCTAGGACTGCCTCTATTATTTATTCTTGCTGTAATTCTTGTTAAAATCATTCTCTTTATCTTTCATTATTATTGTTGTTGGAGTTCAGAAGAAACAGTCCTGGGACAAATTGGTATCTTGTTATTCTTTTATATTTAATGTTCTGTGGCTTATTGTGTAGTGGGAAAAAATGATTATTTTCTTAATTGAATAAAAATGTTGGGGTGTAAGTTGAATGAAACTACCTTTGGGACATCTTCAGTAGCACAGAAGAAGATGGAGATGATATGTACCTCATCTTGTTTCCTAACAGTTTTCATTTTTTCCCCCATAGGTTTCTATATTTTGAAAGTTTTTCATTTCTTGTAGCTTGGAAATCTTTACTATTAGATACCTCTCAGGGCTATTGTAAGAACCAAATGAGATAATACCTGCAAAATGTTCACTAGACTTTAAGAGGCTGAATTTATGGAGTGGTGTAGTTGATGGACTATTGGACTTGGAGTCAGGAAGACTTGGTCTTGAATTCCTCCCTAGAATACCTAATAGCCGTGTGACCCTGGATAAGCACTTAACCTTTCTATGCCTCAGTTTCTTCATCTTTAAGATGAGGGGTAGTTAGGTGGTACAGAGGATAGGGTTCTGGGCTTGGAATTAGGAAGATCTGAGTTCAAATTTGGACTCAGACTACTTGTATGATCCTGTGCAGGTCACTTAATGCTGTTTGCCTCAGTTTCCTCATCTGTAAAATGATCTGGAGAAGGAAATGGCAAATCACTCTAGAATCTTTGCCAAGAAAACCCCAGATGGGGTCATGAAAAGTTGGACACTACTGAAATGACTGAACAACAAGATGAGGAGGTTGGATTCCATAACCACCTCTAAGTTTCTTTCCATCTCTAAATGATCCTATGCTATACACACATAAGTTCCTATTATTGTTGTTGCTGTTATGTATCACCTTTGAGAAAATAATAGGAATTCCTATAATCGATATTGCTGAAATGGTGGAAGGCACAGCAATAGTGGAGGATGTATCCTTTGTGATTCTGATAGTCTTTGGCATAGTTTTGGACATTGAGAGGTTTCTTAGTCACTGCTAAAAATCATTGTTTGCCAGGAAAAGAGTCTTGCTTTGGTGCTGAAAGTGTTGCCCCTCAGTTCCTTGGCACAGAATGAACAGATCTGTGAGATAGCTGGACACTCACTTCAGTTCTCACGGTCTCTTATCCTTCAGTTTCTTATGACGTGACAGGTCCTCAGTGTCTTTTTCCCTTTCCCCATTGCCAGAAGGCCCCACCCTCTCTTTTATTCCTCTGTAGAGGTCTGTGGTAGTCTTGGATATTTGGTGGTGTAATGTTATAGAACCGGGAAGGAGAGCCTAGATGAATGACTGTAATTCTAGTGCTCTATGAAAGGCAAAGGGAAGTAATTGGAGCTCTTTTGACAGCATTAACAGGTGTGAGACTGTGCCCAAATTTCGAGACAATGGCTATTAAAAACTGGGGAGAGTAAAGACCTTAGAGTTAAATGAATTCTAGGAAGATGTTTTCAGTTGAAACTTTTAACTCTGGGTTCAAGTTGTATTTTCGTTTAAAAGTTTATCCAAGACCACAGGTTTCTGTGCCTCAGGTCAGAAGTCCTAACCACAAAATAACATGTAAACCCATAGCTATGTATATCCTAGTGATTCTGAAGATTAACTATTAACCATTTAGTGGCTGACTAAATGCAGAGGTGTTATGGGAAATGAGAGGAGAGGGGTGTGTGTGTGTGTGTGTGTGAGAGAGAGAGAGGGGGGGGAGGGAGAGAGAGAGAGAGAGAGAGAGAGAGAGAGAGAGAGAGAGAGAGAATATACTCCCACTTGCAAAGACTTAGCAAAACGCAAACAAACAAAAAACCCAATGCCATCAGACATGGCAGATCTGACAAATTTGCATTGTCTTCCCTAGCACTTTACCATTCTTGCCCCCCTCTCCATCTTCGTTCTTTCCACCTTCTCCGTACATCAGTATGTAAAGTGTAGAATTTGAGTATACTATGAGATACTTTTAGGTGTACTCTACCTTTCTATCCCCTGACTCCTACTCGGTTGTGTCGGACTGTCCATGACTCCACTTAGGGTTTTCTTCGCAAAGATACTAGAGTTGTTTGACCATTTCCTTCTCCAGCTCATTTTACAGATGAGGAAACTGAGGTAAACAGAGTTAAGTGACTTGCCCAGGGGCGTACAGCTGGTACGTGTCTGAGGTTGGATTTGAACTCAGGTGCTCTTGACTCCAGGTCTCACACTTTATCCACTGTGCCATCTAACTGCTCCATCCTGGCACTCTACAAAGAGACCTAAACAAATAAACAAGACTCAACAGCCTCAGTAGTCCCTATCCTTAGATCTATGATCTTATGGAATATGTGTAAGGAGATACAAAGTATCCCAATAGGTAATAGAAAAGGGGAAACTGTTTCTTTAAATCTACTATTCAATCTTCATTAACCTACTGCCTGATATATTTTAACATCTTGTCACATGGACCAAAAAGGTTATGGCAGTAGGGAATTTGGCTCAGGGCCCTGACATGAGGGGCAATGCTTCTATCTCTGAGGGTGCCAATATGGAAAGAAATGCATGTTCTTCCTGCAATGGTGATGCCAGGGAGTGGAGGACTACAAGAAGCAGAGGAATGCTTTGGGGAAGAGGGCCTTCCAGCATGTTAGCATCCTAGGAAGGAGGATGCCCTCTCATTTTCATGTCACTTCCCAGATTATCTTCTTCCTGTCTCCCCCAGGGATTCTGTTGCCATCATACCTCTCATCACTTCATTCCCCCATTACCACAACAGTCCAAAGGTACCCAGCCAGGGCTGACTATCTGTACACTTCCTGGCCTGAGAATCTGTACTTTGCAGAACTCCTAGGATTAGTGGCAACCATGTGTGGACCTCCTTAGGAATTCATGTCGTCTCTGCCCCTCTCCTGACACTGCTTGATCTGATTTGCCCCAGGTGCTACAATTCCCAGTTATATTGTATGGCTCTTGACCAGGGATTAACCTCATGCTACTTAGCTTCTCAAAAGCATGTTCTCCTACCAGTTCTGGAGAAAACTTCAGTCAGTTCTCCTGTTTGCTTATACTTGTATTAGATGCCTTAAGTGTTAGCTTTTTGTATTTGTTGGTGAGGCAATCAGGGTTAAGTGACTTCAAGTGTCTGAGGCCAGATGTGAACTCAAGACCTCCTGACTCCAGGGCTAGTGCTCTAACCACTGCACTACCTAGCTGACACTAGCTCTTCTAGGGAGAGTTCTATGCACCAGAGAGAAAGGTAGCTGGGCTTATACCTACTCCTATATGGAAGTGAGTATGTGGTAAATATGGATGATGACAAATGACAGAGTAGCAAGTAAGAGTGAACTGGGATACATTTTGTTGAAACATGCGAGATATACTATACACATCTAGATGTCATGACCAATTAAGGTGATATGAGATTGTCATCTTCCTCTGGAAGAGAAGGAATCTTTGTCAGGAATGACTTCCTCTTCAATTAGAAAGACATTGTCTAGAGTTGGCTCCTTTCAGGATTCAGTTAAGGATGAGTAAATCTACAAAGCATGGGGTTTGGCTTGTGTTTATCTTTTAAATTATCTGGTACCTGGATTTTTGTGCCTACAATTTTGTTCCAGAACTCTCTTATCCTATTTGGGTTATCAGAGTCAGCTTTTGGCAAAAATGTGGTAGATACAAAGTTTGTCCCTACTGTCCTCAACTTTTGCTTTCTACAACCTTTCCATGACAGCCCCTTCCTCTTCTGGAGCTCTGGGTGTGTGGGGGAGGTGGGGGAGGGGAACAGGGCGTTCTACTCCTTCCTACTTCCCTGAGATCTTGCTTTCAGTTAAGAAGCTTGTATCAATTGTTTATCTCAAGAATATTTCCATCTTAAGCCTTTTTTCTAATTGTGGAATGAAATTCCTTATTAAAGGAATTTTGAGCATCAGTAGGAGAGTATGTTTTTTAAAGGAAGACCTCTGAAACCACATTTCCTAGGAAATCTGAGTGGAAGACCCTGTTTATGCTTTCTTCTCCAAAAGAAACTCATTTAAGTGAAATTGAAGCTTGAGTTTGATTCAACAATTTGAGTCTTCTTTGGCCTAATTTTTCAACTCAGGTTCTATTTAGTTGCTCCTATTTGAGAAATTCTGGAGAGATCTAGTCTCTAGTTCATGCTCTGCCACCAGCTGTAACCTTGGGGAAACCATTTAATTCCCCTGTGCTTTCATTTCCTCATCTATGAAATAAAGAGGTGGGGCAAGAAGATCTTTAAGGTGCCTTTAAAAAGTTCTTTGCTCCTATTAATGTTGAAATAAATCTGAACTTGGATATCTTTGTGTTTCCAGGAAAGAATTTATTTTTTCTCCTAATAAGCACCTATATTTGCAACATTGAAGTTAAACAAAACAAATCATTACATTGCCTATGTCTGACAATATGTGCATTCTGCATCTATGTCCTACCACCTCTCCCAAGAGAAGGGAACTATGTTTCATCATGCATTCTCTGAAGTCATTGAATCACTGAATCAATCTGAGTTCTGATGTTGTGCAATGTTGCTTTCCTTAACACAAAGAATCAATTTCTTAGTAAAATCACTAATCTACCTTTCTTCTGCATGTCCATAACATGTTACTGAGTATTTAAGTGGGATTTGTTCTAACAGACTTAGCATCTTTCTTATATCTTGCCATCTTTATATATTTACCTGGTAAATATTTCTATAAAAGAAAGGGAAATGTTCACTTTAAAAGATCTTATAAAAATATCCCCTTAGGGATGGAAGAGTAGAGGAGGGAACATTTTACGCTTGAGAAAATTAGTCATTTCATAAAAATGTAAGCCACCCACCTAATACTCATAGTTATCTTTCCATAGATGTCAGCTGGGAATAACAGACATGCCTGTTGCAAACTGCCTGACACAAACAACTCGGTGTCTCTCCCCTATTGTCCTGAAGTATATTTTATGAATTTTTAGTGCCCAAGTTTTAGTCCTAACAGGAATCAAGATTTTTATAAATAATTTTTGTCACCTACCCTTACTGTCTTCTTCCTCCCCCTCTCTTTCTAGACAGGTATTGCAGTAACCTGCTTTTAGCCACCTTTTCAGATAAAAAAGAGAAGAGTTTCATAGTTTGCAAGGGTAAGAGGTGTTTCAAGTTTGAGAGATTCTATATTTGAGACCCAGAAATATAATGCTGCTAGTTCTGAGGTATCAATGTGGAAGACTCAACTCTCCAACAGAATGCTATATCAAAGAATATCTTGGCAAACAAATTTCAGAAACTGACACTGTAGGACACTAATCTGGGAAAGTTCATTTCACAACTAGTTGACAACCAAAAAGCAACAAGATATCCCCCATGCTCCACGAACAGCTTGGACTATTTATCATCATTCATTATTAAAATACGTTATCATTACAGATGCTGAACAAGCCCATTTTAAAGCTCTAGCACTCTATAATTATTTGCTTGATTTTGAAATATTCCCAACCCCATAACACATACACACACATGCACACTGCATGTAAATATAGGAATATGTAAAGAATTTGTTCTTTGGAAGATGGCGACTGGAAAGCAGTAACTGGCGTGAGCTCCCCACCAAGTCCCTACAAAAACCTATGAAAAAATGGCTCTGAACCAATTCTAGAACTGCAGAACCCACAAAGGGGCAGAGGGAAGCAGGGCTCCAGCCCAGGTCAGCCTGGATGGTCTCGGGGTAAGGTCTGTCCCGAACAGAACTCCCAGCCCCCAGCCGAGGGGAGCGGAGCTGAGCCAAGCAGAGCCCAGTGCGCGAGGCGGCGCGGCGCGGCACGGCGCAGCAGACCGCAGACCGAGGAGACCTGGAGTGGAGCGGAGAGTGCCCTAGCATGCAGAATTACTGAGCTGTAGCATGTACCAGACCTCACAACCCACAAACAGCAAAAGGTTAGTGGGGAAAGCAGCGGGACAGGATCTGAGTTTGCGGTTTGACTTCCACCCCTGAGGCAACGGAGGCGGGGCAGCTTTAGAAATTCAGCTGCAGTTGCTTCTGGCCCCAGGCCCACCTGGTGGGAGGAATTAAGTGGGGGATCAGAGCAGGAGTGCAGAAACTGCTGAAGATTCAAGCCCTATCCCGGGTACGGGGGTTTTTGGGTAGGAGGAGCGCGGCCAGCGCATCTGCCCAAGAGTGGAACATAGAACTCTTTAGTCACACCCCTTTGAAATTCTCAAGGGTTAAGTAAAGTGTCTGGGAACATGGCCAGACGGCGAAAACACACCCAGATTCAGTCTAAGACTCTGGAGTCCTTCTTTGGTGACAAAGAAGACCAAAACATACAGTCAGAAGAAGTTAAAGTCATAGAGCCTACAACAAAAACCTCCAAGAGGGACATGAACTGGTCTCAGGCCATGGAAGAACTCAAAAAGGATTTAGAAAGGCAAGTTAGAGAAGTAGAGGAAAAATTGGGAAGAGAAATGAGAAGGATGAGAGA
>JAQQSZ010010781.1:0-12420 GCA_028646595.1 Phalanger gymnotis
TAGGTGCTTAATAAATGCTTATACCCTTCCCCTCTTTTAGGCAACCAATTTTACTTTTCAGAGCTTCAATTTCCTCATCTTCATAAAGCAGTATCATGTTGCTAACATTATCTACCTCAAAGTGTTGGGAAGAAAGTGCTTTGTAAACCTCGAAGCGCTTACTTGTTTTTTAATATATAACCTTTTAGGCCATTATAGTTCAAACAACAGAAGGAGCACTAATTCATGTTTCCGTGGCACTTTAAAGTTTACAAAGTTACTTCCTCACAACACTCCTGCGAGTTAAACAGTACAAGTATCATTATCCCCATCTTACAGATAGGAAAACTGAGGTTCTGAGAGATGTCAACGAAGGATGTATGAGGTGCCTTCTTTATGCCAGGCAATTGGATTGGAGTCCAGGTCTGACTTCAATGTCAGCCTTATTTACCCCAGGGGAAACCTGGTTGAGAGGGGCCCAGTCAAGTGCTTCCTGGATGACTTGTCACTTTTGTTCCCTTTGACATTCATCACCATCCAACTTTCCACAAGACTGGACTGCATGGGCTACTGAGAAGAGAACCGACAGCAGGCGTACCTAGCTTTGGATGGTGACAAATAGAAAAGTCTTTTTCCCCTTCCTAAAATCCTCCCCTGGATTTTGCTGCCATCCTTAAAATATGATTTCAGGCACACTCTACAGGAACAAAGGGCCTTTTAAAAAACCCATCAGTCAAATGTTTTTCTGGCTTATCAGCTGTCAAAGACCACACACATACTTCTTCTATTTTCATTCAGCTTACAGAAACCATAGCAATAGATACATTGCAAATATTACCTTTACTGGAAAGGACTAGACTAATTAACTAAGCAAACAAATTCTCCATCCCTAGGAAGGCTGCCTGCCCTCCATAACTTTGCCTCAAATACTTCTTTCACATGTTAACTTTTGGCCCAGAGATACTATTACTAGGCCTCTATGCCAAAGAGAGCAAAGAAAGAGGAAAGGTACCCACATATACAAAAATGTTTATAGCAGCTCTTTTGATGGTGGCAAAGAACTGGCTGCCCATCAACTGGGGAATGGATGGACAATTTATCACAGTGTATTAATTTAATGGCATGCTATTGTGCCGTAAGAAATGGCAGAAGGAATAGGTCCAGAGAAACCTGTTAGGAACTGATGCAAAATCAAGTTATCAGAAGAAGGTAAGCAATTTATACAGCAGCAACACTGTAAAAACAAACTTAGAAAGGCTTAACAATTCTGATCAGTGCAGTGACCAACTATGATTCCAGAGGACCAGTGATGAGGAATGTTACCTACCTCCTGGCATGATGAAAGTTTCACATGAAAAAAAGACCAATCCAGCCTGATTCCCCTGCCCAAATCTCCCCTACCTATTGGTTGAAGTTCCTGCTGTGGTTGAGCCATTTATTGAGCTTAGGGCTTTGAGCCTTATGAAAATGGAAATATCGCTGTCTTTTGGTTGTGTGAATGGTGGAGAGAGCAGAATAACAGAATGGAGAGATTCATCATAGGATAATAGATTCAGAAAGGAAAGGACCTTGGAGGTCTAGTCCTCCCCCTTCTCTTTGAAGATGCTAAATGACTGACTTGTCAAAGGTCAGGAAGTTAGTAAGTGGAAGAGCTGGGAGACAAATCCATGTTTTCTGACTCTAATAGAGCTTGTCTGACACCATACCACACTGGCTTCTCCAATTCATGTTGGATTCTAGTGTGGATACTGCCACAAATTAGCAAGTCTCTTTACCAATTTGAGCTTCAGTTTTGTCTTCAAATCCATCATTTATTTATTAGCCAAATATTTTATTAAGTACCTACTACGTGCACCAGACTCCACTAAACATGAGAAATACAATGACGAAATTGAAAGCGATTATGCTCCTCAAGGAGCTTACATTCTACAGTAAGTCTATAAAACGAGTGTTGTTCCCTATGAATACACTTTGGGATCTGGTTACTTCTCTAGCTTGTTTCTCTTATGTAGGTCCCCTGTGGGAATGTCACTATGTAGCAACAGCTCCCCTTGCTAGGACTCAGTTTCTCAAGGTTCAAAACATAAAACAGTTTTTATTTGCAATGGAATGGACACAGAAAGGACTCTTCCTCTGAGCCCAAAGAATGTCAAGAGACTCCTTAGTGGACTGCCATAAAACTCTACAGTCTCTGTGACTTATGGTGCTGCCCTGAGGAGGAGTCTAGGACAGCAAGATGCCAATGCCTGCTCCTTGCCACTTCTGCTCCTATTTTTCTGCAGCAGAGGGTATACTGCATCTTCTCCATGGTGCCAGCTACAACTTCTGAGCCCCTACCCCACTTTACTGTGTCTACAACTCAAAAGAAAAAAAAAAACCAAAAAACAAACACTTCAAGGTCAGAGCAACTTTATTTTCTTTGAGAATCTTCTTTTGCATAGATCACCTCGACCAAAGGGCCTTCAAGAGGCACAGAGAGGCAATACTTTGATTGGATAAACCCCAGGGAGGGTCGTATATTATTGTAAACATTTTTATGATTTAGAAACAAGACCTGTGCAGAGGTAGTTATGAAACTAAGCCTGGATCTGACACTTCCTATCAACGTGACCTTGGCAAGTCTCTTCCCAATGGTAACTTCAGTTTTTTCATTTGTGAGGATCGGATTAGATGAAGCTTCATGCCTTTCTAGCACTAAGATTCTATGAAATGCACACTTTAGCATTATCACCCCCTCATCCTCCACGTTCCAGAAGAGCTTCTGTGATTTGGTACAAAATTCTGATGTTACAGTTAAATACCTAATTTGTTAATATTCAGTCTGTAGTATAGGAACATTCTCCATTTTTCTGTTAGTTTTTTTTAATTAGTTTTATACTATTTCTTTTTTTAAAAATTAAATTGTGTTTTTTAAAACTATAACAAGCATTTATTTTCTCCTCCTCCCACCTCTTCATCATAAAAAGGTAAAAAACAAAACCCTTGTAAAAAAACATGAAGAGTCAAACAAAACAAATCCCCAGTTGGCTACATCAAAAAATATGTCTCATTCTTCATGCCAGGAGGTGAGTAACATGCTTCATCACTGGTCCTCTGGAATCCTAGTTGGTCACTGCACTGATCAGAATTGTTAAGTCTTTCTAAGTTTGTTTTTTACAGTGTTTCTGCTATATAAACTGTCCACCTAGTTCTGCTCACTTTATTTTGCATCAGTTCCTAACAGGTTTCTCTGGACCTATTCCTTCTGCCATTTCTTATGGCACAATAATATGCCATTAAATTAATACACTGTGATAAATTGTTCATCCATTCCCCAGTTGATGGTCAGCCAGTTCTTTGCCACCATCAAAAGAGCTGCTATAAACATTTTTGTACATGTTGGTACCTTTCCTCTTTCTTTGCTCTCTTGGGGTAGAGGCCTAGTAATTGTATCCCTGGGACAAGAGTTATTTACAGTTTAGTAACTTCTTGGGACAGTGTTCCAAATTGTTTTCCAGAACAGCTGGTCCAGTTCACAGCTCCACAAACCGTGCATTAATGTACTTTCTTTTCTGAAGCCTATCCAACAATTGTCATGTCCCTTTTTTGAGTCAATCTTTCTAATTGGTGTGCAGTGAAACATTAGAGTTGTTTTAATATGCACTTCTCTAATTATTATTGAATTGTAGAATTTTTTCATATGGCTATAGATACCTTGGATTTCTTTATTGAGAACTGCCTGTTCATATGTTTTGGCCATTTGTTAATTGGGCAGTGGCTGTTATTCTTATAAATATGAGTCAGTTGCTTATATAACTGGAAAAGAGATGTTTATCAGAGAAACTTGCTGCAAAGATTGTTTTCCAGTTAACTATTTCCCTTCTAAATTTGATTTTGTTTGTGTAAACCCTTTCAAATATTATATATATATGTACATATATATATAAAACTGAAATTATCCATTTTATCTTTTGTGATCTCTTGTTTATTCATGAAGCATTCACATCATATCCATAGATCTGACAGGTAATTTCTTCTAATTTGTTTATAGTATGCTCTTTTATTCTACAGTGTCCTAAAAGTCTTAATGCAGTTTTAAACTTTAATAGCTTAAATGGATTTAATCACTTTAATGCAGTTTTAAGCTTTAATAGCTTAAAAGGATTTAAATCACTTTTGGGACACCTTGTATCAAAGTCATGTATCCATTTGGTGCTTATCTTGGATTATGGTGTGAGTTGCTGGTTTAAACCTAATTTCTGCCAGACAACTTTCCAGTTTTCTCAGATTTTTAAAAAAATCACATAATGTGTCCTTACCCCAAGAGCTGATGTCTTTGGGTTTATTTAATACTATTCTACTGACTTGTTTGCTTCTGCATGCTGTGTACCTCATTTGTTCCTTTGATCAATCTCTCTATTTTTAAACCAGTACAAAATAATTTTGATGATTACTACTTTGTAGAACACTGTGAGTTCTGTTACTGATAGAATTTAACTTTTTTTTATTGCTTTCTTCGAGATTCTTGACCTTTTATGCTTCCAGATGAATCTTATTATTTTTCTAGCTCTAAAAGTATGATTGATATGGTACTGAATAAGCAAATTAATTAGGTCATATTATAGTTTTATGATATTGGATTGGTCTATCCATATTTTTCTAATTGTATACATCTGTATTTACATGAAATGTTTTGTAGTTGTATTCATATAGTTCCTCTGTGTAACAAGTATTCTGTTGTTATTTTGAATTGGATTTCTCTTCCTATCTCTTCCTGCTGGGTTTTGCTGGTAATATACAGACAGAAATGCATATGATTTATGTGAATTTATTTTACATACTTCTACTTTGCTGAAATAATTAATTGTTTCAATTATTTTTAAGTGACTCTCTAGATTTCTCTAAGTAAATCATGCTCTATGCCATTTCAAACTCTTTGATAAGAACAGAGAAGTGAACCTATCCTGTTAATTTATGTCTGGTTGGAAAGATTTCTGTGCCAGGAATGGCAAAAGTGGTGACTCTTTGATGTTAGTTACTCCCATCTGAGCTATATTCTTAGCGTATAGAGATAAGGAACATATTGAAAGTTTTCCAAATAGGCCTTTCCTTTTTGGTGGCTATGTGGATTTCTTTAAGAAGTTACCTATATTTGGGACTTCTAAGCTTGTCTGCTTGGATGTAGTCTCTCTTTAATTTATCTTAAGGTAGCTCTAGTGTGGTGGGGATTATGATCTACCTCCTCACCTTTTTAAAAAAATAGGGTTCCCTAGTATCCACAGATATTCTAGTTTTTGTCTATCCCAGACAAAAGCAGTTTGGCAATGGAAAGACAGTATGACACAGCAGAAGGAATGCTGGATTTGGAGTCAGGACCTATGTTCAAATTTCAGTTCTGCTACATACAAGCCTGGAAAAGTCAATCAATCTATCAACATTTGTTAAGCACCTACTACATGCCAGAACTATGCTAAATTTCTCTAAGCCTTAGTTTCTTCTGTCAAAAGACAGACCACATGACCTCTAACATCATTTCTAGAACTAGAGTGCTCATCTCTTTCTCTTTCGCTCTTTAGTGAACGTGGATTTGTATCAATAGACAATGATGGGTATAATTTTCAGGCTTAAATCTTTGCTCAGGGGACCAATCATATGGGACTCTCCTCATTGGTAGATTGATTACTCACTATCCTACACCTGTATGAGGGGTGGTTGGAGTCAGTAAGACCTAGAGAGAAGAGGGATCTGGGTTCTTCTAGTTTCCAGCAATGAGAGAGAAGATGTACAATTCTAATCTCTCTTCAGGCCGCTGAAGGAAGAGAAAGACTGGAAAGAAGGCAACATGTGGGGAACTGGCAGTCTCCATAACGACTCTATCCTCAGCTTGCTACATTAGGGACTTCAAAGAATTTCCCCTTGAGTAAAATCTGAGACTCTTGGTTGAGTTTTCTTCCCAAAGGGGAGAACTCATTCTCTCTCTGTATTGTCTGGTATGTATTTTTCTATGTATCCTTTCTCTGATTTCTGTTTTGTTGCAGGCTTAGATTAATGGGTTTCTTTGCTATTTGCTATATATTCATTGTGGAACTGGCATCTGGTGGGAAAGGGGTTGAGTCTTGAATATAAAACTTGGGACATTCCTTCCCTAGTAAGGAACCGTAATCGCAACTTTAGCTTGACTCTCTAAAAATTACATTCCCCCAGACTAATAATATTCAAGGGAGCATACAGATATAATTCTAGCCTGATACCCTCCCTAAAGAGAGCAGAATGGCCAGCCTCTGGCTCCAATTCTTGCTTCCCCTTTTGGAAGCAATCAGTCTCCTTTGGTGAGAGGTGAAAATGCTAGAAATGTATACTTTTGCCTCCCTGTAAGCGACATGTAGACAGACCCATGTGGCCATACCAAACGTGCATGGACAAAACAAAATAGCACCCACATACCACATCCCTCTTACACAGGAAACATAAAACTGTTGTAAACACATTGAAATCATATGTATTTTTGGTATTTGTAGGACTGACAAATGCTATGGAGTCTTTAAAATTTGATGAGATAATTATATATCTACCTATGACCATATTGAAGATTGTTGTAAGACTAATTGTTTTCAATAATTTCTAATATCTAAGTCATATAGCATAATATGAATTTAGTAAGGACAGAATGGTGTGGGTTATTAGATAAAAGCTACAAGTTCTACTTTTGTGTAATTAAATTTGAAGCCTGATAACTTGCTAGCAAGCAGACAGACTATTTTTAACAGCTTGAAATTCTTGTGATGGATTCGATAAAGTAATTTGTAAATAAGTTAATAGTGTGTGAAGAATTACCATTTTGAATGCCTTATAATGTGGCATAATTTCTCACAAGTTGATCTTTAAGGACCTTTTCAGTTTCAATATTCTATGAATAATGGTTCTGCTGATAAAAACAAATAGCAATGGAGGAAGTGGGCAACCCTCCATCATATTTTTTCTTGGCTTCAAAGCTTAAAGATTTGTTGTTAATTTTTCTGCCTTCATATCTAGAAACTCTTGGGCCCAGGGCAAATCCAGTTGAAGTGTATTTGAGAGAGGGGAGACAAGGGATTTACAAACCAAACACTGGCCAAGGCCCATTGTGGAGACAAGGATGTCATATAAATCCAAATAACATACTATTTAAATCTCCAATCAAACAACGGAAAAAAGGAGTATCAACTACATATAAAATCTCCAGCTAATGAGAAGTCTAAATACCAACCTCTTAAACAAGTGAGACATATTATATACTTATTTTAACCAGGACAGGCTGTCCTGTGCTTCTGATGCCTCCTACTGTTCACTCTTTCCTCTCCACTAAAATTAATTTGCCAGGAATGATGGGCCAAAGCATCCAGAGAGATGTCGTGAAAAAACGCTGGAGGTATCTGGAGTGAGGGCTAAGGAAAGAGTGAGGGAGTGACTATGGTTGAATCACAGTGTATAGACTGCCTAGGCAATGAAATATAGCCTCCCTGAATGTTGGTGGGACAAAATCTATTGCCCTGAAGCCGACTTAATGAGTCCTTTTGAGTTGCCATATTTTCCAGAAACACTAGACCTCAGGGTATATAGGAGGCCCAGAATGAGTCAAGGATGAAGCCCTACCATGTACTGACACAATTTCCCCCCCAACTGAAGCTCTCAGTGTGGCGTTGAGAGCTGAACCAGCTACGAGACAGCAACCAGTCAGTCTGCACCAGACTGATAAACCATTTGTGTAGCTGGGACCCTTGTAGATAAGCAGGCCATCCTATCTTCATCGTCTAGCAGTTCCCAAGGGAAATGAATGAGGCTTTTGCCATCCTACTCACTTTACTCCCCCTCCCTTTTTGCTCCCTTCCTCCTCCACACCATTCCCATTTGTGAGGGGATTGACTTCCATTCCTCCTATGGAACTTCTTTTTGGTAACTCGTAAATATGCAAGCTTCTCTCTGGACTTCCAGCTCCTTGGTACTTGGTATAAGAGTTCCATACACATGTCCATTTCTCTTATAATAGATCCAGTTTCAACCCATGTCTCATGGTCATGTTTTTTGGTTAACACAGCCATCCTATTTATGGCTCCGCTTTTCTATGTGCTTTCAGTTTTGAACAACCAAACGTTTTCCCAATGATACAAAGGTCACTGAGTATGGAGTCAGAGAACCTGGATTCAAATCAAGCCTCTAATGCTTCTCTGCGCGACCCTGGGCAAATGATTTAACCACCCTAGGCCTCAGTGTGGAGGCAGCTGGATGGCTCAGCAGAACTCTATTCACTGCATCTCCTAACTGCTTGAACTCGATGGCTCAGCAAATAGAACACTGGGCCTAGAGTCAGGAAGACCTGAGTTCAAATCTAGCCTCAGATACTTATTAGCTATGGGACCCTAGGCAAGTCACTTAACCTCTGTTTGCCATGTCCACTGGAAATGGCAAACCATTCCAGTATCTTTGCCACGGAAAACCCCCTGGACAATACGGCCCATGAGATCACAAAGAGTCTCGTGTGACTCAATAATAACAATAACAGTAGGGACAGCAGCCTCAGTTTCCTCGTCTGTAAAATTAAAGGGCTGGACCAGCTGGCCTCTGAAGTCCCTTTAGGTAAGTCACTTTCTCTGTATGGGCCTGAATTCACTCTTCTTTAGCATGGCGGATTTGTACTTACATGACCTCAAAAAAAGTGCCTTCTAATCTACTACTCATTGCAAGCCAAAAGCTTTTTCAGCACCTGCTCATACAACTGCGAGCTAGTAACCAAAAGAGACCTCAAGAAATTGTCTGGTCCTTAACCTCCACCTTCAGGCAGGCAAGGGATTAGTTGTATTTTAAAGATAACTGAGGCCTAGAGGGGTTGCTCAAGCTTATAAAGCTGGTGAGTGGTAATGAGGCAGCTGGGGGCGCCACAGTGCATAGAGTGCACCAGGCCTAGAGTCAGAAAGACTCATCTGTGTGAGTTCAAATCTGACCTCAGTAGCTGTGTGACCCTGGGAAAGTCACTTAACCCTGTTTGCCTCAGTTTCCTCATCTGTAAAATGAGCTGGAGAAGGAAATGGTAAACAGCTCCAGTATTTTCTGTCAAGAAAACCCCAAGTGGGGTCATGAAGAGAAGGACATGACAGAAAACCAACAAATACTTATTAGCTGTGTGACCCTGGGAAAGTGACTTAACTTCTACCCAACTTGGTTTCCTCAATTATAAGATGCCTCCGAGGGCTGTTCTGAGGACCAAATGAGATAATATCTGTGGTGCTTAGCATAATGCCTGGCACATAGAAGGCACCATATAAATGCTTAATACCTTTTCCTTTCCCTAACAAGTTCATCAGAGTCCATGACAATCTCTCAGTGAAGAGTGATTCGTACAATTTTGTAATCAATATTAAAGTATTTAAATTTGAATGAATATTTTATCCAATTATGCTGATTTCTGATAAGAAATCCAGAAATTATCTAGTTCAGTAGTTTCCAATATAACAACAACAAAAAAGTGTGTTGTGAACTCCAGAATAATTTAATATAATATTCAAGGTATTTACGATTATTTACTGCTCAAGAATTTTTAGTGAGACTCTCTCATCATCATTAACCATCATTAATCCATCATCATCATTAACTCTGAACGATTAATGATCTAATCTTCCTCCTTGTTGATTTCTTTTCTGATAAGAAACTTCATGTCTTAAGCTGGCTCTCTAAGATTCAGCCTGAGAGGGTGGAAAGAATGCTGGACAAAGAGTCAGGATTCAAATCCTACCACAGACACTTGCAAACTCTGTGACCCTGGGCATCTCGCTTAAACCACTTTGTGCCTCAGTTCTCTCGTTTGTAAAACAGAGGCACTAAGGCCCCTTCCAGCTCTAAACATACGATCCTATGACTCAGTCTCTGGGTGGCATCGTAGAAAGAATGCTAAAGTTGGAGTCAGGAAAACTTGGATCATTTCCCAGCTATGACATTTAGTAGTTGTGTGATCCTAGGTGAGCCATTTCACTGTGATAAGCACCTCCATCTATGAGTTAGGAATTTTCCTTGCTAATAAAATGCCATTGATTTGAATTTCAATAAGCTACTTACTGTTAAGCACTCCATAGAAATATGTTGGTTGTTCCAAAAGGCTTAAGGTATTAGTGCTTAAAACTGCACTAAGTCTTTAGGGACACCTTATATCCCCATACATACACACCTATCCATACAGATGTATACATACACATACATGGCATAGCTATTTATACACAACTATACATACGTACATACAAATGTACGCCCCGAATCTACATCATATATATATATGTATATACAAACATATATATATACACAAACATATATATATATATACATACTTCCAAAAAATTCATCTAATCTAGATCCTTATTCTTAAAAATTTTTACCAGCTTTTCCCAATTCTTTTTTATGTGACCAAGGTCATGAACCTGTGAGGGTCTTATAGTTTTATAGGCAAGAACCTTGGAATTAATCACTTTCAGATGATGTGGTAGGTTTAAGGAGACTGTATTGTGAATTTAGAAAACTCTGGCTGGATCTTTGACCTTGTATGAGGTATTACTGAAGCTGCATTTTGGTTTTGTTTTTCAGACAACTAAATCAGAGACTTTTACCAGATGGCAGGGGGCTTAGAGATCATTTAAACTGTCCCAGGTGCCAATGTGAAATCCCCTGATCCCATGATGTATCTGAGGTCGCATGGTAGATGAGAGGCAGTTCAGCCTGGTTGAATGAGTATAGGATCTGTATAGGATCCTAGAACCAGAACGCAAAAGCTGGAAGCAACCTTCATTTGACCTTTGAGAAATTTAGGTCTAGGAAAGTCAAGTGATTTGTCCAAGGTCATTCAGGTAGTAAGAATCAGGGAGGATTTGAATTCAGCTTTTCTGGTGATAGAGATAATACTCTTCTGTCTGCTAACTGGGGTCAAGAGGAGACTTGACTTTGAAGGTTTCCTTCTCTCTTAGTAGAGCTCTATAAAAAGAGATAGGAAAGTCATATAACCTCTCTGGACTTCAGTTTCTTTATCTGAAAACTGTGAAAAACAATACTGGTGATTTCCTCATATGTTTATTCTAAGGATCAAATGAGACAATATTTGTAAAACACTTAGCACAGTGTCTTGCGCATAGTAGGTGCTTAATAAATGCTTGATCCTTTTTCTTTCCTTCCTCCCATGAAAGAGCAGCTTTTCATTATTATTGAATGGTAGGGTTGAAGCAAAAGGCCAGTTCTTTTGACTTTTGGTTCCTCTGATGGCTAAAATGAGAGGTTCCTACAGGACAGTTAGGTGCAAATTCTCAATGGAAATGAGGATTGGGGGGGGAGGGGCGCTGGCTGAGGATGACCTCCACAAGGTCTTTGAAGACAAGCACAGCCAAACTCTGTCTACTTAATTACATGGGGAGAATTGGCTAAAGGAACAGAGGAAGAGGATGGGGGTGGCAGTTTGTGAAAAGTTAAAACCTAACCCCCCCCTTGGGAAAATCACTGGCTTTCTCTGCTAAAGAGCACAGGTTTTTAATTTTAACACCTTGGATCTCAAAATCACCTTTAAAACTATCAATGCACTGCCAAGAACTGCTCCCACTAAAAACCTGCTTAATTATGGTGAAGAGTATAGTCTATAATCTTTTCTGTAATCACAGATGGATCTATAGTATAATTTTCCTCCATCTCCTTGAATGGATTGCTACATAGATTTTCGCTGCAAAACCTTGGCTATTTTCTTTACCAGTTTAATAGGTTTCCGTTTGGGGCCCTGGCCAGGCAGTGATTTCCTGAGAGCTCTCTCCAAATCCACCTTGCACCTGGCATGATGAATATTTGGTTAGAGTGAATATGTTGCACCTGGAAAAGCTCATTATACCAGTACCCAGGATGAGGGCTTAGCTGTTCTTATGATGATCACAGAAAGAAGTTTCTAAAATAAGTGCTATAAACTTTATTCCTAAACAACTTCTTTTTATTTATTAAAAAGAAGTAATTTTAATATCCCTTATATTTCCCCATGCATCCTTCCCCCATCCATTTATAATAAGAAAAAAGAGAAAAAAAGGTTCTGTAAAACTAACCAGCTAGGATTTATATAGTTCTTTAAGGTTTGTAATGCAAATGTTATCTTAGTCGACCCTTACATCAACCCTGTGAGACAGGTGTCATCACCCACCCCTTTTACAGATTAGGCAACTGAGGCAAAGAGAGGTTAAGTGAATGCATTAATGTCCAGCGTGCAAGATCTAGTGTCTGAGGCAGACGTTGAACTCAAGTCTTCCTGACCCCACATCCAGTTATCTGTCTACTATAACACTTAGTTGAATCAAAGTTGAGACATGATGATGTTATTTCTAGTATTCTATACCCATAATCCCCCACCTTCAAAGGAGGAAGGAGATGTTTTCTCACATTTCTCCTGCAAATTCATCTGGGCCAGGATTCTTTTTTTTT